>JAWNKX010000162.1:0-11832 GCA_035041755.1 Cacoxenus indagator | reverse complement strand
ATCAATTTCTACTTTTTGCTCTCAAAAACTTGCACTGGGATCCTAATGCTTGCCTACCATCTTATCGGTGTCGTCTCAAATTTATCAACCTTCCTACCTTGTCTAGTCGTAGAACGGTCATTGGTGTAACTTTTATGTATAACCTCATTTATGGTAGTATTAACTCACCTTTCTTACTTAGAATGATTAACTTTAGTGTACCAGCACGTCCAACTAGAAACTATTCTCCTATTACTCTTCCCTTTTGTAGAGCTTCTTATTTGCAACATGATCCATTCTATGTCTTATGCAAATCTTTTAATACCCACTTTGCGTGTGCTGCTCCTCCCACCTCTTCTTATGTTATAAAAACTAAATTGTTGGCATCGTTGAAATAATGCATAACTTATTTTCTATACTGGTAACCTAAATTTTTCCTCCTTGTTTAAATAGTCTATGTTATTGTAAGTATTGAATTCTAAATCGAATATTAGCTTTAGTTTAATCTTGCATGCTGATTATGTTAATGGCTGATGATATTTTTATCTGTAGCCAAATATTTAGTACGTGGATATTAGCTTTCGTATCGCATGATGGGCTTGCCCCATGTGAGATCAGTGTGTGGTCATTGCGTACCTACTAAGTCGATTAAAAAAAATAAATATGTAAAATAAAATAAAATAAACAGTACGTCAAGAATAATATGCAAAATAAATAAATGGGCCTGTCACCCTGGATATACAGGCGGCTTTTGACACAGTATGGCATGATGGATTATTGGACAAACTAATATCTACAAACACTCCAATTTACTTAATTAAAATTATACAGAGCTTCCCCGCAATGACCCGAAAGCATCTGTTTATAAATGTCTGCATTGTTCGCCTCCGTGTAGTAGGACCGTCTTTACGCACGCGTTGAAGATCCTTAATTTTGTCGATTGTGAAAGCTGGCGAATTTTCCAGAGCTTGTATAAACGGCCGAAAGGTAAGCGTACCTTAGATAGCCTGGCCTTGACGACTTCTGTTGTTCCACCGCTGCTTGAAATTGTCGTGCCCAGGTAGGAGAAATTGTCCACGAACTCGATCTGTGTATTGTCTATCCAGAGGTGTTCCGCGCTGGTATTGTTGAGTTTCATCGCCTTGGTCTTCTTTATATTGATTACCAGGCCGACTTTGGCATGATACACAAGATCGTTGACCTTGGCCTGCATATCGCTTCGGCGGTGGGAGAGCAGACATATGTCGTCCGCATAGTCGAGGTCTTCAAGATGTATGGTTAGGTTCCACATTATGCCGCGGATGGTGGTGCAAGTGCGATGCATGACTCCGTCAAGCACTACATTGAAAAGCACCGGTGAGAGGGGGCATGCTTGACGCCGGTAGTTGTCTGAAAAGGTGCACTTAGTTGTGCGTTGTGTAGTACCGATAGTTCGGCGTCTTCATACAATTCGTGAACTAACGCGATTAATTTCCGCGGAACTCCTTTGTGTGCCAGAGCATTCCAGATTGCTGAGCGATGTGATGAATCGAAAGCCTTTTGAAAGTCGATGAACGTGGGGTAAAGCGACGATCGCCATTCCGCCGATTGCTCGGTTATTACGCGTAAGGTGTTGGCCTGCTCTACGCAGCTCATTTGTGGTCTAAATCCTGATTGTTCGTCGTGGATAGTGGGCTCGAGTTGTTCCTGCATGCGTTCGAGCAGGTAGCAAGGATATTGTAGTTTGTGTTGAGCACTGTTATCCCTCTCCAATTGTTGCAATCTGTGAGATCCCCTTTTTTCGGTAATTTCACAATGATGCCGTTTTTCCATCAGGCAGGCACGATTTCTGAGGATCAGGCGCGAGATATAAACGGGTGAAGAATTTCAGCTATCCAATTGAGTTCTAGTTGGAGTAGTTCAGCTGGGAGGCCGTCTTCCCCTGCAGCTCTGTTGGCTTTTAGTTTCGCGATGGCTTTGCTATTTCTCTGATATTGGGGGCTAAGGTGGAGATTCTCAGCGCTCTGCTGTTTGTTGCTGCTGTGTTTTCGATCCAGGTACCTTGGGGTGTTGATGGCGTCTAACTGATCTCTTCGAAGTGCTCCTTCCAGAGAGAACTTATTCATATAGAGGTTACATTTCTCTTAAAAAATGGCCGGAGAGACTCTTCAGAAACGATTAGAATCCGACACTGATTCTGTACATCAACATTATTGTTGGCTGTTCAACTTATTCAGCGTAACATATTGCTGTTGGTTTGCTTAGTTTTGCATAAACAAATTGGGCGGGAGTATGATATTCAAAGAAAATAAATACACAAGAAAGACATAATAAAAACAAAAATCAGAGACTGTCTTCTTTCTTTGATTTTTTTGTTCAATGTTTTTTATTTGCAAGGTTCAAGAATATTAAGCAAATTGTGTGGAGTTTTCTTTAATTTATGAATTATGAAATTTAACAAACGAAATCGAGCCATAGCTGCCTTGTATTTTGCCTATATTCATTTATATGAACGAAATGAAAATACCAAGCGGCCAGCAAAAAAGAAGACATGAAAACAAAGCAAAATCGTACAAAAATATTCCCACACAATAAGAAACCAATCTTATACACGCACTATACCTACACAATACACTCAAAATTATCACACTTTGCTCGCAAGGGAGACACAGAAAACCAACACAATCTCATACACGTACCACACCTACACAACAAGGTCACCCACACAATGGCAAGTTTTGATTATTGACTTCAACTTCTTGATGACAATTTTCGGTTGTGGCAGAAATCAAAATCCATTTTAAGAGCAAGTACAGTGAATGCGCATTTATTGAACAGCCAGAGAAACCCAAGTGAAATTTTTAACTATCGTCGAATTTCCATAGGTCGAACTTTTATAAGTCGAATATCTCCATGACTCGAATCGAGTACGTTTATAGTGAAAAATCAACACAATATGTCTTCCATAACTGGAATATCCCCATAACTCGAACTTTTGTTATGCATTATGGTAATTCGAGATTTGGGTGTTTGACTGTACGAGAAATACGCACAGTCGGCGAAGTTCGAGTCTCAATCGCGCAAAGCAAATATCGTCACCCTTATTTCGTGTTGTGTTCTTTCCTCCTTTTTCCTTGTGATCGGCAATGAAGAAAAAAACAAATGGTCTAGACTTTGTTGTTGCGTGAGCGTAGCAAAAAAGAGGAATTTTTATTCCCGCACGCGCCCCACTTCACATCGTAGCCAACAAGTCAATTTTCGATTTTCAGGTCCCGAGCGCGTTTCGTTCTTCAGTTCAAATTTGCCTGCACGCAATAAGTATACATATTCATATACGCAGGCAAATTTTTTTTCTTTGTGTTCCCTTATGTTCGGGAAATAAGGAAAAAACAAATGTCACACGCTTTGTTGTTGGGCGGTCAAAGGCAAAATGTATGGTTTGTCTGTATTCGCAGTAGCGCAGCTGGTTTGATATCGTTTTCACATGGGACACTTGCAGTTGCTTGATGTTTTTTCTGTTTGCTAGTCAAGGTAGAATTAGCTATATTCAACTTGGGAGGTAGATATTACAATAACAAAAATCATGTTCCTCATTCATTAAAAAATCGCACCAAACCAAACATGTTCTTTTTCGCTATCATATCATTCCCACAACAATAGCAATACATCAAAATACAAATGGGTGACGGCAATCAAAACAAAGGTGATACACAGAAATTCCTTTTCATGCTAATTCACGCCAAATTCGCAAGGGGTCAAGTCAGTCAATAAAAAATGCGCGCGTTAGCAGAATGACGTTGCTAAACAGCGGCTGCGCTGCTACTTCGATATTAATAGCAGAGAAGTAATATATTCGCATAGGTTCTATTTATTTGAAAAAAACTCAAAAAGCTTTTGAGAGAAATGTAACCTCCTATATAAATGAATACTCTTTGGGTACAATGCTCGCATATTGTTCTCCCTAGCTGCAATTTCCGCTTGTACCGCGAAGTTTGCCAAGAGGCGTCGCTTGTTTCTTCTCGCTGATTTTTTAATTTCCCTACAGGCTAGCTTGTAGTCGCCGAAGAGGAGGATGTTGTTGTCTGCCTGTATTTTAAGGTGGTTTCCGTGGCTGATTAGATCCTATGTTTCCAGCGAGATCCATTCTGTTTTCCTGCTGCGACTCACTCCAATAACTGCTTCTGCCGATGATCTTAGGGTGTCGCGAAGGCTTCGCCACTAGGTCTGGTGTTGGCGGGATGATAGCCTCTCACGGGCCGTGGGCAGCGTGCGAGCAAGGAGCGGCGCTATTTTCTGGTGATGCAAATGTGGTCGATCTGGTTGTGAAAGTTCCCATTTGGCGATGTCCAGGTATATTTATGGATATTTTTGTGCGGGAAGATTGTCCCGCCAATGACAAGTTGAAATGTCTTTCACCGTTGTTATATTAAACTCCTACACCATGTCTACCTATATTGTGCTGCCGGTGGGAGTTGTTACTGGCAACTTCGGCACTGAAATCGCTCATCAGGATCGTGATGTCACCGTTGCTTATGTTATTGAGTGTGGCATACAAAGTGGTGTAAACATCGTCTTTGTTGTTGTCGGTGGGACGGTAGCATAACACGATGGTGGTGCTTCTTGCTTTGCACTTGAATCTTGCTGTGATGAAACTATCCGAAATTGGTTGCCTTTATGTAAGGGCCATTTTTATCTACTTGGAGATGAAGAATCCAACTCCATTAACACCATTGGCTTCGTGACCGCTGTGCAAAACTAGATTGCATGCCGCTGTTGTTGTGCTCCCGCTCCCACACCATCTTATCTCACTAATCCCTGCTATCACAATTTTTAGTCTTTCCATTTTCTTTTCGAATTGCGCTAGTCTTGATGATTCTACTCAGAGTTCTTACATTCCATTGTCCAATTCTTGTCCGATTGCCAATGCCAATTTTCTTTATCGATGGGGGGTGATATTTAATACGTTTCTCGTATTAGTTTAATTATTCCGTTGGTTCTGTGCAGAGCAGGTGATTAGCCCGTTGCTGCTGAGTCCAGCCGATGGGGATACCATCTATGACTTACTGGTTAGAGCCGTTCCTTTCTTGTTGATGTCCGTATTTTGTCAGTGACATGACCATTTTTTGGTAAGTCCCATTACCAATTTTTATTGTGGCACCACCTGCCGAAAGGAAGTGAATGGCACTTATCAGGTTGTTGTCCACGCTCGAACGAGTCGCGATATTTTGTGCGTGAGCGCATGGGTGTTATTAGAGCTTCATTACCAACCGAAAATTCTTTATTGACCTGCAAGGTGTTCAATCGAGTGTCCTGAGCAAAGAGTATTCATTCTCTCTGGTCCTCAGTATCAGTGCTGGTGTACCTCAGGGTTCGGTCTTTGGCCCTATTTTGTATAATTTATATACTCATGATCTGACTGTACTGGATAACTGTAACACATCCGTCTTTGCTGATGATACGGCAAAAACGGATTGCACTAGTAACAACTTCTCTGATATATATAATACATAAAAAAGCCCATGTGAAAACTGTGCGCGAAAAATTGAGCTATCAATCATTAAATATAATAATCGCAATCCTCTTATATAACACTCAATTTATATTGGTTTTATTATTTCTTGTCATACTCTCTTAGGCTATTCTAATGGTTAGTATGCTAACCCTAGTTGTTAGTAGTTGCAAGAGTTATCTCAATAATTAAGGTTTTTGTCTTTCTATTTTCCTTAGCCATGTTTCATTATTTCACTATACATACACTATTCTCGTAATTTTAATATTATAGTTGTTACGTTGTCTAACTAAATCTGTAAAATTTCTTTAAGTTTGATTTTTCAAAATAACATATTATATTAGAATAAAATTGCTAATCACTAAAAATATCAAAAATAGTCGATTTTGACATTTTGAAATTGAATATTAATATTTCACCCACTTCTCGAATCGACTTTTCACTTTCAATTGTGCGCAATATTTTGCTTTTTCCGCCAGCTTCATGGTTTTGTGTTGCCGTTTATTTTTTGGTGCCATCATATATTCTTAACTATACAAAATGCTTCACCAAACTAAATGTCATGCAAGTTATCACTCCTTCAGGAACTTCGTCATTCTTTCCTACCCACTCATTCATTCATTCATTTTCTTTTTGGTAGTCTTCGACTAACGGAAAAATAACATTCAAAAACAGCAAAATTGAGATAAAACTGAAGAGAAAGAGAGAATAAAGCCAAACTTTGTATTGTGTCCGGACTGTAGAGGTAAAATTTATAAACTGCCCGAAACATTCAACTGTCCGGATTAGCGAGTTTCCGGACTAGAGAGGTTATACTGTATATACTTTGTTAACAATTTATTTTTTCAAAACTTATTTTTTTAAATACATTTTACTTATTTTTGTTTTAAATTATAGATTTTCAATTATTACTATGTATTATTTATATTGTTGTAAAATAAATACTTTTGTTGTAAAACATTTGCGCTACCTCATCGTGATTGCCAAACTAAATGAGGGTGTACCCAGAAGTTGTCGGCCTAACAGCTGACGAACGCAGAGCATTTTTAAAAATTGAAAAAAAAATCTAAGTCCAACGGATATTAAAATTGTGTTGGATTCCACTCTAGGAGAGTCTGCTACTTCGTTTTCAACCAAAAAATATTAGGTATCTGAATTCAAACGTGGTCGCCGCAGCTCCGAAAATGAGCATCGCAGCGGTCAGCTATGCGTGGTGGCTACGGAAATGGTGAGAAAGGTTCATAAAATGTTTGTGTATAACCGCCGGATAAAGTTGACGCAGATAGCGAGATTGTGGGCATTTCAAAAAGTGCAGTACATCGCATATTAGCTGAATATTTGGATATGGGTGGGTGCCGAATTTGCTAGAAATTAATTCAAAACTGCTCCGTGAGGATGTTTCGAGAGATCACAAAAATCAATGTATTAAAGTTCGAAATGCTTTCTCATCCACCCTATTTGCTGAATTTAGGCCCCTGTGACTATTTTCTATGCCCAAAACCTGTAGAACTGGCTTGGTGGGAAGAGATTTCGTACCAATGAGGAGGTGGAATGTGCTGTAAATGACTATTTTGCAACTCTGAATGTTTCGCTCTATATAAAAAGTGCATCGAGCTAAAAGGGGACAATGGACAATACCTTGAATAAAATGCATTGTACCAATTTCTTCCAAGAGCTTCAAAGTTAATAAAAGAAATCGTCAAAACTTATTTGTACACCTAATAATCGTGGTGTTGCTTGATTAGTTGGTTTGATCGATGTTTTTAGCTAACTTAGATTTAGTTTTTGGTAATTTTCTTGTACTGCCTGCAGACAACCAATCGTCCGCACACACACCGAGGTACACTTCTCCTTCCCAAAGGAAAACGTATAGCAATTACTGACAGTCTTATATCTACGCGGGGCGAGAGTGCTCAATTTGAGGCACGACGAGGTGTCTCGAGGAATGTATATATATATATATATATATATATATATATATATATATGTAAATGCGTTATGACGCGGTTTCTGTACAGACACAGTCCGGCATTTTAGAACATTGGCAGTGTTTTAATATTCGAGCAGGAATTCCGTATTCGACGGTTGGCAATCCTTTGCTAGAGAATGTTTCTTTTAGTCGGTTCCGGAACAAAACCCTTATTTGCCGTCGGAACAGTTGTTGTTGTTGTTTTAGAAGTTGTTGATTTTTTTTACAGAATATGCCAGGGTGAGGTGAGTGGTCTTTAGCCTACGAAGAATGGTATAGTTCAGGTGATAATACAGCAGAGCGTTCCGGTTTAGTAAGCCATGCCAAACAACGATTTCAATGAAGCTGTTTTTTTCAGAAAAAAACATAATGAAACAAAGTTAACATCTAAAAAGACCTAGAACTGTCAGTAGCTTCAAAATCGTCAGGGTGACATCCAATTAAAATAGAAAAACCGCGTGAAAGCGTGTAGAATCCTACGGTTATTCCTGTACAGTTAAAAATAAAGCAACCAAGTTCAAGTAAAAATGCCCGTTAAGGACTTACCAAACTTTTGGAGTCGTTCATCTTCAATAAGGCCCACAAACCGGGGATCACCCCTTACGGAATACAAGCCCCCGCAGCGACGCACATTTATAGCATCCTATGAAAATGACGTGAGTAGAACACATCATTCACCACTGATTCTGATTCGAACTCGATGTTAATGGTGCTGGATGGCCACCGAGAACGACATTGTCGCGTTAGGACGTCGGTGTCAAAAGGAATCAGGCGTGAGGGTTCCCCCTTCAATGAGGTCAGTTCAGTCATTGCATAGTGGGATACCTAGGATGGCTTGGTGGGTGGGACAGGATAGGAGAAACTAAGAGGCAAAGACTAGACAATGGTTTTTGATAGGGTTAGTTTGAATTTTTCATGAAGGTGATGCTAATGTCATTTGATTGTCTGCAATTTCTTTATTGCCATACCGGAGGAAACAAGTGTGTGATGGAGTGGTCGTAGCGAAAGGTTTTCAATCTTTAGCCAATACGTCGATGCGGGCTGAAGATGTGGAAAACGTGATTTGTCTACTTTCTATTTTTGTTGCGTAATGTAAAGTTTATGGGGTCTTTTACCTTGTCGATTAATTCTGGTACACAATCAAAAAGATGTTTGGCATTTTTTCGCTTCCCTGTATGAGCTTTCCACAAGAGACACAACTAACACAACAAACAAAAATCTTTGAATGAATTTAGACTGATTCCTCCTTGCATCACTCTCCGTCGACCCATTTAGGCATCAAAGCCGAACATGAATCTGCTGTTAGGCTGGGAATACGGTCGCATTTGGCTAAGCGAACGTGATACGTTCCTCAAAGAAACACACATCAAACAAAAGAATAAATACATCAAACCCGATGTCAGAGGTTGGATAATCAAGCGTACAGCAGTTTTGATCGATCGCCGTAAACTCTACAAGAAGCATGTTGTCCCAACTGGCTTGAAGGTAGCTCAAGATGGCAACGCCGCTACAAAGCAGAGAAGACCAGCAGCTGCCGACACCAAAGCCCCACACAGCGCGCACATCAACAAAGCCAAGCGCAACACTGTAAAATTTAAGACATCTAAAATTAGATTCAAGACGTCGGTCAAAGAAGGGCGGGGTGGCGACGTGCCCACAGCTGCGTCAACTGGCACTGGGAGCAGCGTAAAACGAACGAGCCGCAACATAGGTGAACTCTTAAAACGCAATCAAGCACAAAAAAAAAGGTATTAGGTAAGAGGATTATTATCTGCAAAGCTGCATCACACAGGCTCCACTACAATTCAACTTGCATTCCCTCACTTTTTCAGTTCCTTCCCGTTCCTTCCCGTTCCACAGAGTTGTTCAAAATTCCGAAAGTTTAGATACACACATCGCCAACGCAAATTTCCGGAGAAATTAAGGTCTCGAAATAAACCCCTTAATGATGACAGGGTATCTCATTACACATATATATACATAAATAAAATTTGTTGTAATTCATTCTTTTACAAAATCTATTAAGTATGTACTTAAGATTGTTACAGATTAACCCAGATCGTGAAAACATATTGTAATACCCTGTGAAACAAAACTAAAACGTTTCAAGTATTAAATAGAATCTGAGTACGTATAACCCATAAAAGAATAATGCGTTCTACTCTTTAGTTCGAATAAGACTCGGAAAATTCATCCAAATAAGAGCTACAACTTGGTCGACCTTGCACCACGACGAACAAAAACACCACAAAAAAAGAAGCCGCCCACAAAGCCGCCCAACTTGATTGATGTCTTCCCGTCCCGTGGTCAAAGGGACGACGACATCGTCTTTTCCGTACAATGACACACAAAATGTCAGCTGAGTTCTCACAAATGCATTTTCAAAGGCATTAACACAGAAAAAAATTCATAATAAAAACATCGCGTGTCACGACTACAGTAGTAATGGCGGGATGCGACCTACAGTTTCATTGATTTTTAGTTAGTGCTAAAATTCAGTCCTTCCTATAAACATTTAGATGAGTGATAACATTGGCAGAGTTTTAGTTATTAAATTTAACAAGCACTAACTGCTGAAATGCTTCTACTGAATTATTCTATTGATCCACATTATTAAATTAAACAACAGCGTTGGGTCCTTCGAAATTCGTGAGAAATTTTTATTATTCATGCGGGAAAAGTATGAAAACAAACATGTCATTCTAAGAAATTAAATATTTCGCTTAGACGAATTCTTTCTTACACCCTTCTATATACTTGTATATGTACTTTTGTGTTATACGCATATTCTCTCTTTGTTCCTATACGAGTAAGTATGTCAAAAACATGACATGGTAGGCTCACACCAACTGCATTTAGTAACAATCACCATTTGCTGTAAGGGAAAAGACTTTACATGAAAATAGATCGGTTTCACCTTTCACGAATGCCCGTTGTTGGTCGAAATATAATTAGAATAGCGTCTAGACTTGTCTGAACTTCGAGCTTTGTCCGCTTGCAATGGATTGTCTGATAATTCAGATATACTAGACTCGAAACACAGTTTACTGAGAGCTTTACTTCCGACACTTGTTCCCAAATGCTCATTACTAGTAATGTACATTTACAACAGTTGTTATTCGAGGCAGTTTCTAACTCAAAATTTGCAGAAAATTTTTAGCATAATGAATAAATTAGAGATAACGGATACACGTAACAGTAGCATGAGGTATTTCGTTATGCGGAGGCTTGTTATAACAGGCTCCAACACAAAAGAAATACATAATAGGCTACGATTTTTACAAAACTCAGCCAGCCAATAAATAATATAAAATTAAAGTCTCATGAAGATATATATTTTATTATTATAACATTCATAGGAGAAGTAGAGTGGGCTAATTGATATGGGCCATAAATTAAATCAAAGAATGGTGGTTAAGCGCATGAGAGACAACGGCGTCAAAACAATAGATGGCGTTGGTGGTGAGGACGACATCAAGGACAAGTTCAACTGGTGGTACATCATTAGGAGTAATGTACTTATACTTTATCTACGCATAGCTGGGGCATTGTGGAACTCGTCGACGGTCGAGACCGAGATACCGATTGCCCGATATGGCGATTATCTCGAGCGTCTGGATTTTAAACTTAAATATTTGCGTAAGCGCTAAGTACTCCCCACGACAAGGAGGCGGTGTGGTTGGTCGTCTTGCCATACGCCGGTGGTTACAACATTGACTCCGATGTATGTGGCATTCAAATTATATATTTTTGAATTGATTATGAAATTTACATTTCCATGATTAAGAGGAAAAATCAAGCTAACAACTGTGAACTGAATTCTTATTGTTATTGTTTTTTGTCTTAAGTAATGCAATAATGCGAATCAATTTGGTCTGATTTACGCGGATCTGACGCCTACTTATTTGCAGGCATGCAAAATATGGCAATACACGTACAATTAGAAGGAATATTGGGATTAAAAAGTTGTCAACCCAGACCTGAAATTTGTTGACGATACAATGTAGAGCATAAGATTCATATGAGCGCAGTACGATCCATCTAGAGCATTATTTCGTGATATTTATGTTCATTTTTAATGTTTAGAAATTAAGAACTTGAATTTGATCCATGGCTCTGGGTGGTACTATTGTTATTGTAAGCTAAGTTGCGTAGGGCTGATGCTGCCAGCAAGCCACTGTGAACTTAACGTCGAATTTTCTCTATACATATATAACATGTATATATACATGTTATAGAGGAAGTCGCTTCGTTAGTTTTGTTAGAGTTCCTTAAGAAAAGTTTTTTAACAGGCTTTTAAGCTAGTCCTGTGAAAGATTCATAAATTCGTCTGAACAGGACTGCTAATTTCATCGTAATGAGTGTTTTTTGGATTCCACATTTAACACTCTTATTA
>JAWNKX010000161.1:0-114081 GCA_035041755.1 Cacoxenus indagator | reverse complement strand
AAAATGCTCTTGTGACACGGTGCATTGTCCTAATGAACAAGAATTTTTTTCTTCTGCAAACCGGTCCTTTTTTCACGTATTTTTGCCTTCAGATAGTCCAAAAAGTTACAATAATATTCAGAATTTATTGTTTTACCAGTTTGCAAGTAATCCTTAAACAAAATTCCTTTCGCATCCCAAAAAATTTATGCTAACACCTTCTTGGCCGATTTCTGGACCAAGGACCAAGGTGTGAACCAGGTTCATACCACTCTTTAGTCTCTTGTTTTGATTCAGTATCATGGTGATAGACCCAAGTCTCATAATGATGAATCGACGCACAAAATGCGGCACCCATTGTGCCGTTGGATCGTCTTCAAGGCTTGTACGACAATGTTAAAATTCAGCAACCCATATTTCTACTGTACTAATTGAAGGCGAAGAGTCCTCATACACTTTCAACATTTGTTCATAAATTTCCTTTGCTTTAAAACCTTCCCAAAATAAAAATTCAATCACTGCACGATACTTGATTTATTCCATTGTAAAAAAATACTGCGACACATCGATACTAAATGGCTTGTAAACAAAGAATGAATTGACAGATTGGAATGAAACTTCACATACGTTCATAGAGTGTACCAACGTAACAAAAAAATATAGGCTAGTAGCAACTCCCTCTATTATCGAACCGCAAAACTAATTAAACAACCTAATATGCGTAGTAGAAAACTGTTTATACTGTGCAGACTGAATTGTAATGTAGAAGTAATCTTGGTCAAAGAAAAACAATTAAACCTGCAGAGTACAACGAAATGAAAACACAACTCTACAATTGGTTTTTGAAGAAAAGACAGCAAAACGTCCCTATCTCAGACGAACTTTTACAAGAGAAATCAAAAGAGATTTTCACCGAAATTTATGGCGATACAGCAACTTTTTTTGATTGTAAGGTTTGACTGTATCACTTTCTAACACGATATGGTATTAAACGCTTGACGATTTCGGGAGAAAAACTCAGTATTAACGAAAGCGCTGTTAAGCCATTTCTTACTGGATTTAAAAACAAACGACTAAACAGGCCGATCTGATACTGTATGCCACCAACCACACAGTCATCTACACATACGGGAAGTACGTTGTACAGCTGAACTTGGACCTTCGCAGAATCAAGCCTCCCACGGACCCTTATAGATGCTATTCTCAATTACGCACACCCTAAGACCATCAGTCAACTAGAGCTACATGTCCACAATTTCCGTCCTGTCTTAAAACAATTATTATTCAATTTACCAAGCCATTCGAAGATACGGTAATATCAAAATACAAATTTAAACAGGCGTAATTCATGAATAACAATTTGACAATCCTGTGCGCCACCGCCGTTCACTCGCTGAACAACAATAGAACTCGGTCTACCGCACACAGCCATCGAAAAGGTATAAAAATTGATATTTTTTTCAGAGTGTTGAGTTTGAAAGGCTTTATGATGCCATTCATGATAAATTCACAAGAGTGACAACCTTGTATATTATGCGAATTAAGCGAATTACTCTACTCAATCGTCGATTTATTCAAGCGATCGTTTAAGGTAAGCTGACCAGCTTGGCTCTGTTGTTGACAGAGGAAAATTTCTTATAAAAGTGCCTTTTTATGAGTGATTTGAATGTGATTATAACTTACGAAAAAAGAGGACGAAGGACACACGCTGCAAATATATAAATTTCTCAGAGAGAAATAATTTGCGTTTGCTGCTTCAAGCAGCAAGCATAGCTGCTCGTAAGCGAAGACAAGTTGGTCTGGCAGCGGTGCTTAAGTTACTGTTAGTATGTAAGTAAAAGGCGAAAATGATCTGCAAAATAATATCAGAACCATTTCAAAAGCCTAAGCTCTTCTAATAACACAAATAATTCACAAAAGAGCTGTAAGACAGGATTGTAAAATCAAAAATTGCAACAGTTTCCCTATCAATGCAAAAGTGGATAAAACCTATTCTTTCAGCGAGCTTATGAGCCAAAATATGTTCTTGTTTTCACGGCATCAATCTAATTTTTCATAAGAGACCCGGGCCCTTGTTTGAAGATGTTGTGATGAGCTTGATTAAATTTCAAGTATATTGTAATAAATTAAATAACTTGCTCAAAAGTTGTATTTTAAACTCTTCCTTTGATAATATTGGCTCCAAATGAAAACCTTTGCTAAACTATTGCAATAATATGAAAAACGTTATCCCTGAATAAGGGACGCAGGAAAACAACGCCAATAAAAAGAATCCAAGGCCAGTGAACACTGATTTTCCGACAACTAACAGCCGTGTGATTATCGGCGGCATCCGTTCGGCAAATCGTTGCTATATAAGAGACTTCAATTCGATGACTGATAAAGCATATGTTGAAGTTTTATTCAAGGTAATATTACTAAGTACATAATGTACAAATGTATTCCGTAGACGCGCTATGCAAATTATTTTAGTATGTAGTTCAATAGATATGTATATGTATCGTATATATCTGCTCCCGTACTTCAACAGGTAAACGATATGGGAAAAAATGCTCCCCAGTTGGAGAAGATACCGCAAAAATGTAAATCTGAAAAAACACAAAGGCGGAATGCTTCGCGTGCAGATACTTGCCAACCATGGCAAAAGACAGATCCGTGTCCTCTACGTCGACTATGGCAATGTTGTGATGTGCAAACTGGGAGATCTGTACAAGATTAGTAAAGAATTGGTCATTTTGCCGCAGTATACCTTTTTGGTGCAATTAAAGGGCGTCGAAAACTATGAGATGAGTAGTGAGCTTAATATGTTGCTTTCTACTCAATTTGAAGGAATCAAATATAGGTTACGCGCATATAGGTCGAAAACCGATGGAGGTTGAGCTGATCAATTGGAATACAAATAAGCATCTAAATATGGAAATAAGCACTATATGCGCGAACAGAAATGTCGCGATCTTTGATCCTAACCAAAATATCCGTTCTAAAGAGAACACAGGACGTCTTTTGAATATTAACACAACTACCAATCAGGAGGGTAGTCAAGCAAATGACGCCACCATAGACAAATCTCAAACCGTCTCAGCGATGGCACCATTGCCGAGCACGTCCGCGATAGATTTTGCTGCATTACTGAAGGAGCCACTGAAGGAGTCATTAAAGACGATGCCCCCCAAAAGCTTGTGGGTTACTATTCTGGAGTGGGCCATGAAAATATTACCGACCTTAAAGCAAGACACACAAGCGCCGGTGCTGGAAGCGGTAAGCATCATTTGTGACATAACATTTTTTCATCAAGCTTTACGTAGTAGGACTTGGGCATTGATGGTTTTCGGGGCTTACGTCTGTGGTTCTGAACACAAAGTCTGTCAAAATGTCTTGTCACTGTGTATATGAGAATTTTACTTCCATGAATGCTTATACGATCCAATAGCGACAAGTCCTTGGAATTTGTTTGGCTTATGCCTACGCACCTAAAACTAGCTAGCACATTACTATTTATACACGAGTAAAAAGCAATAAAGTTTTTCATAAAGTTGGCCTACGGGTTTGTGTGCAAGGTTTCTCATCGTGTCCGAAGAGTTGATAGTCATTCGGCGGAGAATATTTTTGTAAGACTGTTAACAGTCTTCGGATGTTTCAGCAGCTCTGCGCTCTGTTTGAAAAGCATTCGAAAATTTTGTTCGACAATTTTTTCTCACCAAACTTCACAGTAACCATCTAAATGCCATTAGAGGGATTCCCTGAAAATTTCATCAAAATCGGTACAGCGGTTTCGGCGTCCATATCGGATAAACAAACAAACAAACGTACTTCCAATTTTATATATATAGATTTTACTGTTATTGGGGAACAACTTCAATTAATTTTGAGAGAGAAGAAGCTAAGTATGATAAGTGATTTAAGTTAGAATTACAAGTATCTGTCGGCAAGGTCGACAGGATAAAGTCTCTGTAGCCATCTCCTTCTACGCTCGCTGAGAAGGCCTTTAGCTAGTCGAGTTGGGTGAAGATTGAGTCGCTCTAAATGCGCCGCAGCTTTTTAGTTTAGAACATCCCCAACATTTAAATACTTATCTAGGCTCTCTGTTCGCATATACCGAGAGGTGCCAGAGAGTTTGCGGACGACCTTCGCTTGAAGGACTATGATCTTAGCAAGGTGCTACATAGCAACAATGCCATAGACTTGCATTCCATAATGCCACGCAGGTGTAATTATTAGCTTGAACTTAAGTACAACTAACTATTAATTATTAACTTTGGCTAGAGAGAGATCTTGAAATACTTTAATTGACAGACCGAAAGCGTTGTTCGTCAGAGTCCTTTCTTTCTTTCTCTAATATAATAATAATGTTTTCCCGTAACTGTATAAAATTATTGTAATATCCGACGCTAACTAGTTAACTAATCTTAACATCACCGCAGCCGTTTCAATATCAAAAATTATCAGTAACCGAAAGCAAATTGGATGTCATTGTTGTTGATACCTCGCATATAGCCCGTGGCTATATCGGTTGTATTTCTTTGTATAAAGTCAGTTCATTGTTTAAAGTGGAGCAGTATTTAGACTGTTTCAGGGACACGGTGCCATACAAACCGGTGTAAGTGTTATCCTTCTATTTTAATGCGATTTAGCTAGTAGCTAAACAAAAAACGTATCCCTCTCAGCATTCACGAATACGTTATTGCCAAGTTTAATGGCAAATGGTTCCGGGCGAAGGTTTTACGCGTCAATGATGGCTACAAGCCCACATACACGGTCATGTATATTGATGTTACCAACCAGTCCACGCTGACCAGCGCCCATATACGTCGCTATCCAATGGACTTAACAGTCAGCTGCTGCACGAATCTCTGCTTCATCGAAGGTAAGTAGATTTTAATGGAAAATCTGACATGTTGACTTACGATCCCTTTTTAGGTTTGCCCAAATTGAATGAGAAGCTCATCCACTTCCTAACGACAGCATTTGATTTAGATGGTATAACCGTCAACAGAGTTTGCTATAACAATGAGCATTTTGCAACGATCACATGTGAGAAGCTGATAAAGGAGCTGATTTCCCAAGCAACAAAATAATAACCTAGACTAATGCATCTACTGTACCTACGGTTTTCAATTATACTTTTGAATTATTCAATTATCAACTTCTATAAAGCATACTGTAATAAATTAGCCCAATGTGGTACTCTCCTGAGTACTGCCTTGACTTTTTGTCCATGGGCTTAGTTAGCTATTAATCAAAAAATCGATGTTTAATGCTATAATTTGCACGGAGCTTGTTGAGTGCATACCAGAACCAGCGCTTTCTTTGTCGAATGCCATCCGCAATCTTCACGCAATCCCAAATCCTCAACTGCGATACTGCTATTATATACTGCTATTATATATTACTAGCTGTTCTACCCGGCGTTGCTCGGCTTACATTTATTTTCTCATAGTATAAATCACATACAAAAAGAAGAAACTATTGTGCGTAGTCAATACAACAATAACAACAATCGAAAATTCAAGAAGCACCAAAGTATAACAAAATAAAAAATCAAAAAAAGGAAGTATGCCAGTGTTTTCTACAATTCAATGAGAGCCTAGGGCTTCTACTAAATCTCTTTCAGTCTCGACGATTTTCCAATACGATATCCTGTATTTTTTCTACGATTTCTGGTGTTGTTGTTGCTTTTGGACGTCCTTGACGTGGCTCGCCTTCAAGGCTTGTACGACCACGTTTAAATTCAGCAACCCATCTTTCTACTGTACTAATTGAAGGCGAAGAGTCCTCATACACTTTCAACATTCGTTCATAAAGTTCCTTTGCTTTAAAACCTTCCCAAAATAAAAATTCAATCACTGCACGATACTTGATTTATTCCATTGTAAAAAAATACTGTGACACATCGATACTAAATGGCTTGTAAACAAAGAATGAATTGACAGATTGGAATGAAACTTCACATACGTTCATATGAAGAGTGTACCAACGTAACAAAAAAATATAGGCTAGTAGCAACTCCCTCTATTATCGAACCGCAAAACTAATTAAACAACCTAATATGCGTAGTAGAAAACTGTTTATACTGTGCAGACTGAATTGTAATGTAGAAGTAATCTTGGTCAAAGAAAAACAATTAAACCTGCAGAGTACAACGAAATGAAAACACAACTCTACAATTGGTTTTTGAAGAAAAGACAGCAAAACGTCCCTATCTCAGACGAACTTTTACAAGAGAAATCAAAAGAGATTTTCACCGAAATTTATGGCGATACAGCAACTTTTTTTGATTGTAAGGTTTGACTGTATCACTTTCTAACACGATATGGTATTAAACACTTGACGATTTCGGGAGAAAAACTCAGTATTAACGAAAGCGCTGTTAAGCCATTTCTTACTGGATTTAAAAACAAACGACTAAACAGGCCGATCTGATACTGTATGCCACCAACCATTGATTACGTACTTGATTTATTCCATTGTAAAAAAAATACTGTGACACATCGATACTAAATGGCTTGTAAACAAAGAATGAATTGACAGATTGGAATGGAACTTCACATACGTTCATAGGAAGAGTGTACCAACATAACAAAAAAAAAATTAGGCTAATAGCAACGTCTTCTATTATCGAACCGCAAAACTTATTGAACAACCTAATGTTGACCTAATTCTTTAGGACGGTGCAAATCGTTGGCGTAAACTGGATTGAATTGAATGTACGCGCTAGATCGACCACGCTTACATCTTGTTTTTTTTTTCAATGTTTTAATGCTTCATTTTTCTTTGTAGGCTACTGAAAAGACAGCTAAACAGTAGTCTCCTTTTTTCTAACGCTATGCAAAACTTCACTCATTAAACGAGTTTTTTTACTTTATTTAAATTTTGCTCGTTATGCAAAGCACTCGTTACGCGAGGGTCTACTGTACTTCTAAGTCAAGCTTGTATAAAAGCGAGGGATGCTGTTGGTAGAAAAAACGTTCTTCGTCAAAAATAATAAAGTCAAAGCCCTTGGTCCTTGGTCACCTGAAAGTCCACTCGTACAGTTTGTGATTATTTGTAAGTAATTTAAAAAGTTCTCAAAAATTAGGCTGTTTTGATAAAATGTGCTTAAGCACGCAATGATATTACATCACCTATATTTATTTGATATCATATTTTATATTAAAGAATGAGCACTCTTCTTAAGCAGTTTAAGACTATATTTTTCTAAAAATTTCGCTCGGCTTTTCTTTTCTAACTCAACCATTAACGGTTCATGAAATAACCTACCTTCGTAGATGACCCTTAAGTATTGCTTTGTTTCATATTTAGCGAAGTCTCAGCAAACCTGCTACACTTTAACTTTATAATTTTGTAATGATTTCACTCGTTAATTCTTCGGCCTTCTCACAATAATTAACACACCAGAAACTGTGTTTTCGTTAGTATGAAGTAACTGTGAGTTTCAACTATAGTTCTTCATTCATTTATGTGCTTAAATTGATCGTTCACAAACTAAGCACAATTGATCCGTACAAGTTGATCGTCGTACCATAACAGAACTGGCAATTAATTAGAAGTTTGTCCTGAATCTATTGTTGGTTTCAACTACTGCAAGGCTTTAAATGGTACTAATTCAAATTGTATATTGAACAACACGCGCACACGTGAATGACAATTCACTTTTGTCATCTCACATTTAACAACATTAATCTGCAGCCGTTTGTTAATACTGTTGTTAACACACACGCCCAGTCTTCGTATATGTACCGCTCGAGGAAAACCAAACAACAACGACGTGTGGCTGCGTAATACACGATTTGAGAACATCAATGGCTCTAATACCACCTGTTACCCGCTTGACGGCATCCATTATACGCATACTCGGCTGCAATCCGGGTCCGATGACGCTGCAGGGTACCAACACCTATCTGCTGGGCACCGGCAAACGGTAAACAGCAAACGCCAAAGTTCAAAGTCGAAGTTACAGATGATCTTAACCAGTTTGCCTACTCACTATTGACTCAACGCAGCCGTATTCTGATTGATACCGGTGACGCGGACGTGCCGCAGTACATTGAACATTTAAGTGGAGTACTGAGGCAAGAGCAGGCGACCATTTCAACTGTCATATTGACGCACTGGCATCATGATCACGTGGGCGGCGTTAAGGATATTGTGCGCAGTAAATTGACTGAAAAAGGTTTGTTGTGTATTGATGTTGTATGTTTAGTGATTCCGTCAGTCTTGTGGATTTTTATCCCCTCCGTTATTCTTGTTGGTTTATCGGATTACGCAGTCTCGCCGGAAAAAAATTGTGTGATTAGTATTCCAGCGGAAGCAACAGAAAGCGATATTGCAAGGTTGGTCTGCTGCATTTCAGTAGTATATGTGCTTTCTTAAAGGAGTTGCATAGGTAACATGTGTCGTGGTATGATTTCAAGACATCATGATTTATAAAGGAGATGAAGCTTGGCAAGGAAACCTAAAAATTAAATCAGATAGGTTAAATGGCTTGGATGTGTTGGCCAATGCTGACATCTGATGATATACACTAGTGTATCGTAGTATGGGGAAACCAGTCCGCCCCTTTCAAGTAGGCAATAGTTAAGGTAAGACCGCGCAGTTCCGCCCGAACATTACAAAATGACGGTTGCTTATTATAGTGTAGTGGTTAAGCTGTTTTTATTGGTGATAGAAAAGAAAAAGTGGGTCTTCAGATGGAGGTAGTGTTCATCTGTAACTTTTTGAGTAGAGCATTACACCACTCTGCGACTACTTGAATGAGTGGTGAGTGGTCCTTGGCCGCAGGAAATTCGTTTAGTTCCGGCACAAAGAACCTACTAGTTATGGAAATTCTGTATATCCATGATGTATGATGTATGATCTATTACATTCGTGATGTTGGTGTTGTTTGCGCATAGATCACAACACATACATAGCTAAAGTAGCTCGTATGCCTTATATATTTGATTGTATTTCATTTGCAATTATAAAGTGCCGCTAAATGTAGATTACCAGGTGTATAAATTTTGTCGGTCGGATGTGGCAGATGTGTGTCCGGAGATACCATCGGAGATTACCGTTGCGGAACTGCAGGATAAACAAGAGTTTGGTGTGGATGGCGCCAAGGTGCGCATTGTGCATACACCGGGACACACGACGGACCATGTGGTACTAACTATGGAGGACGGCACACTGTTCAGCGGTGATTGCATACTGGGTGAGTTGGTTGCACTTGAACGTAAAGTTATTTGATTGAATTTTTCTTTCAAACATATTTTCCCTTCTCACTTACGATTCGTGTTAGGTGAGGGCACAGCTGTTTTTGAAGATTTGTACAACTACATGCGCAGCCTGCACAAAATACTGGATATAAAGCCACGTGTAATTTATCCCGGTCATGGCAACATTATCGAGAATCCGGTCGATAAAATTAAGTACTATATACAACATCGCAATCAGCGTGAACAGCAGATTTTGGAATTCTTCAGATTACGTCCTAATGCGCAACTTCAAGCGATAGATGTGGTCAAGGTCGTTTATAAGGACACATCCGAAGAGTTGTGGCCTGCAGCGGCGTACAATGTCGGTCATCACTTGTCTAAACTGCATAAGGAAGGCAAACTGAAATTCGTTGAGTTGCAGGGCGACAACGTTTATCAGTATACATTGAGTAGCGCATTGTAATAAAAAGTTTGAGAAACCGTTAGCAGTTCACACGAAGACTATCATCTCCATATACTATCGACATAATATCCGTTTCGACTTGTCTGGGTTAGCTTCACGAGTTCAAGACTTGGAAGCTCACGTAAATAACATGAGGGCTCATTTCCAAGTTATATGAAGAGATTTAATCTTCAGTTCACATACATTCACGCGTGGCAGAATAAAATTTTTTAATGAATACCTGCTGTTTTGAACACTTGCATATTTGTCAGCTATGAGGTATCCAGGGATATTGGAATGTAACAAGTTCGCGCCTGTAACGTCCTCACATCTCAAGACCATTAAAGATTCTATAAAGCAAAGCTATAATGTCTGCCAAGAAAAACAGAGCTTAATAGAAAAAACGACCTACTCCGAAGAGTCAGTCAAGTCTTTTTTTTATACACTAAAAAGCCTAGACGGCGGACGCTACATACAATCAAGTAAGCTTCAGTTCATTTCGACTGGTGAATCGAGGTGACAATGGCCATGCTGCCCTCAATTTCGCATTTGAACAATAAAACAAACAAAATATAGAGTAGCGACTTGTGTGTACTCAAATTAAAGCTGCGCTGCACAATGAATAATGAACTACTCGGGTTTAAATGTTATCGTTTCGTCTTTAAAATTGTGCACATCTTCAAACCAGATGTCATCGCCCTGCTGTTCTGTCGCCGCATCCTCGTAGAGTGTTGGAAACGGTGGCGCAGTCTGTAGCCTTCGCAGGGGTAGTATCGTATCGTAAATATAGACAAGTCCATTCGTAACGCCCGGCACGGCGCTACCTTGAACCCACATTACGTTGTATTTGGTATTGATACGCCAAATTCGCAGACCTTTGATAATGCGCCAACGATTGCCCATGTGTCCCGGTAGTTTTGTGCCTGGCCAAACACGACCTTTTTCACCGCCACCGCCGATATTACCAGGTCTGCGATGCGTTTTTGTCACACCATGAGATGCTGGCATGCCCTTGAAGCCGTGTCGCTTCACAACGCCTTGGAAACCATGATAAACGCTGACATGCAAATGTATTATTTGAAAATGACTAAATATATAACCATACGATTGCTCACTCACGTCTTTCCACGCACATCAACGCAATCACCAACGCGAAAATGTCCCACGTTGAGTGGCGTGCCCGGTGCGATTGCTGCGTTTGACGTAACCAGAAAACGTGCAATATTTTTCTTTGGCATTACGCCGGAATCACGAAAAATGCCACAATAATCTTTGGTCAACAGAGTCGGATCCGTACTCTCAGCGCCAACAATCAGACAACCGAATTTCGATAGTTGCTGTACGCGGGGTTTTTGCGCCGGACGATACTCATCAGGTGGTATATATTTGATTACATGATTGTCAACCACTTGCAAGAGCGTTGTTCTAATACGCTCGCCATTCTTCAGCCACAATGGATACTGGCCGATCTTGCGCGCAATCACACCTGCACGTCGTGTGCTGGGTGTCCACGTTTGTGGTTCCAATTCGCTGGTCTTTATTAGCTTTTGATCATACGTTTGAACGCCTTTGATTAGAGATGGCGGACCATATTTGTCGTATACCACCTCATTGATAAAGCTACGATTTTCCGGAGTAACAAAGTCATCATGTATCTGTGATAGTATAGGAGGTGGAAAAATAGTAAGATTTTTCGACTTCTTTGAGTTGCATATTTTTTTAAACCTACCGTTCGATTCTTGCGAACGAACCAGTAAGGATTCCTTAGACGCGGTCGATTCTGATAGCACTTATTGCGTACTTGTGTTACCGAAATGGGGCCACTGGCAGCCAACCTATTTCGAACGAGCGTTATGAAAAAAATCGCAGAAGCCAGAAGTTTTTAGGTTAGTTTAATGCTTATTAATTAAGCATGTTTTTGATACGCACCGTAAACTCGAAAATTTAAATATGACTGCTTTCAACATAATTTCGTTATATAACTTGCCACTTCAATTTGGTTTAACATTAGCGTTATGTGTTCGGCAACTTAATAACAAAACAAGTCAGGAGCCGAAAGTCAGCAACACAATGTTATCGCTTCTTCTCCTTCTTTTATGCTTCACGATAATTTGACCATTCACATACAGCGAATCGAAAAAGTTTCGACTACTGAAGTAAATCTTCACCTCTTAATGAAGATTGTGCAAGAAATATATTTATTCAAACAGGGTACATATATGGTTTATTATATATGGTTTATTATGCAGGACTTGTTAATTTAAAGTTGAAGTTAAAAACATTTACACATTCGTCAGCTATAAATCAAATTAAGAAAATTTGTGGCCTATTGGACAGAAATATACTGTCATCATATAACTTCTAAGAAATTGCTCATGTTGGCCATATACACTGAATGAATAAATATTACACTTCATTAGGTGACTTTAATTATTATGCACTAGCTGGTACCCGGGGCGTTGCTACCACAGAAGAAATAACTGTGAAAACAGTGTTTGAAATTTGAAACAGTAACCTTGATTGTAATTCATTTTAATTTATTGACAATGAAATGAAAAAGATGTAATTTAAAACTAAATTATATTTAAGAATCATATGCGAAAAGTGTTTGGAGTTAGGTGATTTGCCTGGAAGGAATAACAACAATGGTTCGCAGAACTTTGCTGGCGTTTATTTTAAGTGTACCGCAATGCCCACACGGCTTATCCATTTCCCCGATATTTTCACTTATAATCGTTTTGAAATGCAGAAAAATTCGAATCGATATGTTCTGTTCGTCGAGATCGATTAGCACGCAAACGTTTTGTTTTCTATACATTCCGTACATCGATCTTTCGATGCTGAAGATCGGGTTCACTTCTTTCGATGGCAGATCTACTAAGTGACGAACTTTTTGGAGGAATATTTTTTCAAGAAGCAATTAGCGGTCGGCATCGAAGATGAAATAAAATCATATTTCAAATACATTTGTTGATATGACACGTGTACCATCTTCTGCAAGTAAAATGTAATGAAATAAGCATTTTATTCGCCCAAGTATAAAAAACACGTTTACAAAGTTTTATTACAATGGGATGAATGGTATGGCAGCCTATAAAATACGTACAAACAAACAAGCAAGCCAACAAATTGTAATTTTTATATATATATATTATTTTGTGTTTTAAATTCGTAAAACTATTTTCATCCTCTCATTTTATATTGTTTATTTAGCTTTATTATGCTTTGAGTTCATTGGAAAAATGAATACAAAAAAATATATAGCTTTTTACTTTTTTTTATATTCACTCTATGCAAACTAGCGTTCACATGAAAGCGCAAAATTCATAGTATTCGTAAAGTACTGTCTTTTTGACTAATCCTTTTTGGTGGATTTATTTTCCATCACTGTACAACACTAAACGAAGAGTAGTAAAGGAAAAGAAAAAGGTGTCGCAAGAGTGTAAATTTAATTAATTGTTTTCCGTCTGCTTCTGCTGTTTGCCTCTGGTGTTCATAATTTTTTGTGTGACGGACAAATTCGGGTGTAATACAATTCCGGGTCGCCTGTTATCTACATAGAACACTGGGCACTACAAGAAAAAGGCTAAAATGGCATTGAAAGTGTTGGTTGGACAAAGTAAGTAATCTAGGGTATATATGTGATGAAAAATAGTGACAAATTACAAATAATTTTTTAGTTGTTTTTATTGTTGTTGAATAAGTTGACATAAATCATATGCGTAGTGTCAAAAATGCGGTGTGTATGCTGCTGCACCTCAACCAAGGCTTGGCCATGGTGCTGGTAAGGTGACAATGACAGATATTTAATAGCAACAACGATGATGTTTCAAGTGGGGTGGGCGTCATAAGAAAGTGCCGTTACAATTACCTTTCTGACTATTCAAGAGTGTTGAAACTCCAGTACAACCAACACCTGTAATATTATTTCTGCTATATTATTTTTCTGCATTTGTTTCGTAAGCCTTTGTATACACACACTACACACATCAAAACATACACTTGCATTAACAAAAAAGTCCGCGGGGGCACCTTGTATTTGCGCAGTACACTATCGATTTTCCAATAGTAAACGCCCCCGCATGACGTCCTATCGTTGGCCTTTGTGACGATCAAAAGCGTCGGCCCCACCACCTAAGCGAAGAGCTTATACAAAAGCCACCCAAAAAAACGCCGCAAGCTTGTCCGTCCACACACCCACACGAACGACCCTTTCCGCGTAATCTGTATGTGTGGGCGACCTCTTAACTATCTGCATTCGAGTACAAACTGTTTTTTGTTTGTTTTTGTCAATTTTGTCCATTATGGTTTGTGACAATCTGCGAAACGCTCTATCGACAATAGGATTTTCTTCTTTTTTTTATTTATGACATCACGAACTTACATATTCAATTTGTTATTTCAACATCGACGTTATATTCTTGTCTTTGATGACGGAGTGAGTCATCATCGTTTACTCGTTCGTTCCCAACAACTCACACTTGTACACAAGTAAGTAAGTTAAGTAAGTGTGAATACATGCTTTGCTACTCCAGCAGCGAATTTCTAATTGCTCAGAGGGGTGCATTTTAAATTCTAATATATATTATATATAGCCGTATAGCCTAATTTTCTATACTCTTTGAAATGTTCGAAAGAAAACTACTTGAACCAGTAATCCCAGGATCTAAAATTTTATACCTCAGTGTTGGAGCGAAATACAACTGCGACAAAATTAGGCACTCCCTAATTTGGGACACCCTAATTATTAGTACATAAAGGTTTACTCAGTGTTTGTTGTTGTGTCGTGAAGGTTGCACCGCGCGTCTGAATAGGTTTGGCATATGGAGTGATGTGGATTGACAGTCAACGCAACTTTCAGTTATTCTCACCCGAAAGCAATTCAGCATAAGGCTCTATGATGACTTTAGGTTTGCAAAAATGACTCAACAGTTCAAGGGAAACATCAACAGCGCTTTTCTCTCTCTAAAACAACTTTTGACTTCATTATCAAATTAGCTCGCGTTTAGTGGCTCTAGTCGATTTAATGGCGAATGGTCTTCGGGCGAAGATCCGACCACTGCTGGGGCTCATTACTATGAGTGGGGCACTTAAGTTTTCTTGCGCCTAGTATCTAGGCGAAAACTAGGTAGAGTGTCGCTGCTGTGTTTTGGTTGTGCTCATTTGGAAATTTTTTATTACGATGTTGGTGATGTAGGTTTTGGATATTTTTCTAAATTTTTTTAAATTAAATATGCATATACTCGTTCATATGTATTTATAACAGTTTTTTTAACGTTTTATTCTTTTTTGATTTGTATTTTCCATTTGCGTTAGTAGGGGACTAGGGTGTGTATAGTCTTTTGCAGATTATTTTTAATGCGAATAAAGTCTTCACCACAGCTGTCTGTAAACAGGAGTGTTATCAGAGAATATTGAAATGATGCAGTTTTCAAAATGCGGAATATCATGAGAACTCCAGTTTTAGGTGTCACAGAAAACTTTTCCGTTAGGATTCAAACCTCCCCAGTTTTGTTGGGATAATTGGTTATTTTCACCCATAAGAACATTTTATTTTTTAAATAAAACCAATTAAAAAAGTAACTGCATCAATTTTTTTAAACAATTAATTTGTTTTAACTATTTATTTATTTATTCAATGTAAAATTTTTTGGACTTTTCGTTTTATGGAATAGTTCAATAAATTGTGGTGTATATTATATATTAAGAGCTTGCATTAATTCTGATCATTTTTTAATGACAAAAGTCATTTATTAAGAAAAATTGGTACAATATGTATTATTCGAAATATTTTCCATTATTTTTTACAACCTTTTCCCACCTTTGTGGCAACATGGCAATACCGCGTCGAAAGAACGATTGGGGTTTGGCAGGGATCCAATTATCGATCCATTTTCGTACTGCCTCAGCATTTCGATACCGTGTATCAACCAAGCCATGCTGCATGGATCTGAATAAGTGGTATCCTTCAATGTTTCCTTCACAACTCTTGCAACGTGTGGCTTTTTTAAAGTAAAATTATAAATTTCAAAAAAGCGCAACGCAGCTTACTTCATAAATAGAAAGACATAAAACATGAAAATGCCAACATTTCGAATTTGAGATCTACAACCCTTTTAAAAAGGCGATTAAAATAAATGAGACTTATTGTGCTGTATCTTTCAAGTTATACAAATGTTTTGGGCAATAAAGAATGTAATTGAATTTTCCTTTTTTTGCAGAAATTATGAACGAGGTGGTTAAATACAAACCACCGCCACTGAAGAAGGCTCCTGGTGCAGCGGCCAAGGCTGGCGGCATTGAATGGCGCGTTCTGGTTGTAGATAAGCTTGGCATGCGGATGGTGTCTGCATGCACAAAAATGCATGAGATCAGCGCTGAGGGTATAACTCGTGAGTTGATTGTTATTATAAATGTTGCTGCTTCCAATGTTTTCATTCCTTTCACAACATTTCCAGTTGTCGAGGACATCAATAAGAAACGTGAACCTTTACCGACAATGGATGCAATCTATTTGATAACACCATCGGATGAATCTGTGCGCTCATTGATACGCGATTTCGAGAATCCTGCTCGACCGATGTATCGCTATGCGCACGTCTTCTTCACTGAAGGTATGTTTTTGCGGTGCCCCGAGCTGAACAAGTTGCAAGTGTGTTACAAGTTGCAAAGTGTTTTGTATTCAAATATAATTTTTTCATTTTATGTTTGCTTGAATATTTTCTTTTTATTTTAACGGCGTATTTTTTAAAATATTTATTTTCCATTTCGTTTTCTTTCCGAATATATTTATTTGATCGTTTTTTTCGGTATTTTTTTCATTCCGATGTGACCTCCATATGCCGAATGTGTGCACCTTAGCGATACCACCCCGTAAATTCGAAATGCTGAAATCGCACAAAGATATATGTCGTAAATACATACGCACGTGCAAAGAGATCAATATTGCCTTTCTGGCCTATGAAGCTCAGGTATTAAAAGAAAAAATAATGGCTCTGTCCAAAATTAAATCGCTTCTGGCAAGATTTGCCATTTGTCGTTTTTTTTTTTTTCAATGTGCATAACGTGGAAAAGATTCGTACTTCACGATGCTTATATTAATGTTTCTTGAATAACCTATTGTACGTGTACTCCAAAAAACTAAATTGCATCTAATTTAAGCTAACCAAAAAGAAACAAAACCACAAGATAAAACTTTGTGTTTGAAAAGTTTAAACATAAAATTATATAGTTATTTTTAATTTCATAAAAGGTGTGCAATTGACAAAAATCGAAGTCTATAAATGTTGTTGTCTGTATTCGTTTTTGTGCGTCTCTTTCCCTTACGCTCTGTCGCTCTTTCTTACTTTTCTTTCTCTCTCTTCGTCTGTCTAAATCTCACTATCTGTGTCCATACACACAAATACACACTTAAAAAAAAATTATATATAAATTATATATATACATATGTCTGTTTTAAATGTTTTTTGTTGGCATTTTTCGTTCATTGAGCGGTTAAAAGTGAAAATACGATTAAACAAAAATATTTTTTTAACTATGATTTATAAATTATTTTGTGTGAAATACTTAAAACAATAAACTCTTTTACAGATGGTAAGCAAAAATCTTAAGTTGTTATAAACCGATTATGATAAACCGTGCGCTCAAAGCTATGCTAAGAATTTTTTTCTTTTGCTTTGAATGAAATAAAACGAGCGAGTTAGCTGCTACATGCAGTGCTTCACACACACAATCAAACATATACAGCTATCTCGCTCTAGCGCGTGTCATATATAGAATTTTTAAAATTTCTTATATATTCCTTTATTAATTTAACTCTCGTTTTTGGTATTTCTTTTAGTATTTAAAAAAAATATATTAAAAGAATCAACCAAACAAAATTATGTATTATAATTATTATTATAGTTTGCCCGGAGGAATTGTTTAACGATTTGTGTAAATCGTGCGCTGCAAGAAAGATCAAAACTCTAAAGGAGATTAACATTGCCTTTCTGCCATATGAATGTCAGGTGCGATTAACAAAAAAAATAAATTTAAAAAAAGAAAAGAAAAAAATTTACTTTGCACAAACGTAATTTGTTGAGAGAAACCCCCCACTAACTAACCACGATTCTAATGAAATTTGTGTAAGGACAAATAATCCAACGGTGATTTACTTTTCTTGCTTACGATATTACTCCCTCGTTTTCTGCCTATCTTTCTCTCTCTCTCTCGCTCTCTCTCTATGTTGTTCAAAATCTAAAAACTTGTTAAAAAACATACTCGATATGTACCCTCAGTCCACTCTTGTTAACAAAATAAATAATCTATGGAATATAATACTCATATAAAGTACAACTGTTTCTAACATCTCCCAGAATACAATTAATAATGTATAATACTTACATAAAGTATAACTGTTATATCTCGCTTATCGTTGAATCTTCGCCCTCCCTCCAAGTTTGAAACGAGTGTGTAATACTATGTTGCATAACTTAACACTTAACCTAACTAAACCCTCTCTCATTATGTTGTATATTTAGAATACTGTGAAAAAATTTCTACAATATTTACGAATTCATGAAAAATCGTAATGCATTTCAACTCGTAATTTAAGTTCTACCTTTCAGTTTCTATCTCTGACTCCTTCTATCTCTTGCTGTATTTTAGGTCAATTCATAACACTTACTTGTGTCCGTTAACTGACAATATCCACGAAAAAAATCACTTGTTGTTTTTTTTTTTTTTTGTCTATTCACAGGCTTTTCTGTTGTATAACAAATATTGAAACAATCTTGGGTGGGCAATAACCGTAACTTTTTGTCCGCACAACAGGAGTGATTACTTTTTAATTACACTTTACCGAATCCAAAGTGGCAAAACTGATTAATATTTATGTAAATTTAGCGTTAAATACGGGAGTCTCCAATTGTGATTGAGATTTAGTTTTGTTAACGTTTCTTTAGTTTTCTTGGTTTAAATTGCTTTTTGACAAATTTACGTCTAACATTCTTATAATTTCGGGTGAGTTAAATAAAATTGTACCGAAAGTGATAAAAAAAACATATTAAATTGGTGTAAAAGAACTGTCCACCCAAGGGAGATATAAACATTTTTATTGTATAACACTTAAACGAAAATCAGAACCTTCTAAACAAGCATTTACACAATTCGTCATACCCTATATTTTATGACAGTTGCCCAAGCATCGACTGATCAACTTCTCAACAAATTCGATTGCCGCGTTCGCTCAACAAATGCATACGTTATACACTTGAACGCGTGTTTTGCGTTTTCCCACATACGCTCTAGCTCTAATATCCTCTCTTGCTCCTGCCCTCCTACTTTCTGTGCTCCGTTTCTACGCCTACGCTTTCTCTGTCAGTGTTGTAAAATCGTTTAATTTTCGCTTGCAAAAATGTCTTCTATCAAATGATATTTGTAAATTAATAATTAACTTTTATCGTTGTCATTGTTGTTATTGATGTTGTTGTGACTACACTATTAGTAAATAATTTATTTATTTATGTATATAATACATTGTGTGTGCTGGTGTAAGGCCATCATACGCTGTCGCTGCGTATGCAAACAAATTACTGTTTCTTTGTCGTCTTCAACTCATTCGTTTTAATTGTAGGACTCGGAAAAGTAATTTAAAATAAACTTAATATGACTGGAACAAAAGAAAAAAATATGTATAAAAAAAAAAGAATCTCCTTAAGTTTTGTTTAACTTGTTTTGTAGTGTTCAATTTAATGTATGTGAAATGTATACAGAAAAGCAAATCGTAACTAACTGATGAAACTAATGTAAGAGCAAGTAACATAAATTCGAATCGTCTAAGTCGTAAACATGATCAAATACAAATGAGCACATATCGATTGTCCCTCGTTGCCGAGCGCGAATTTGTCTTTGGTTGTGTTTCGTTAGGCGTAGCGTTTCTCACGGGCAGCTGCGACGCAAACATTGAGCAGAAGAATAACTTAGATAAATTAATTTTTTTATATATACCCACATACTCTCTCACACGCAAACACACACATGCATAACTAACATAACGATTTATGTACATACATATCTGTATTTTTGTTTGTTTGTTCTTTTTTTAAATCGATGTCATTTACCACTAACCATTGGTGTAAGGTGTTCAAAATTTGCATGTTTGTGCATGTTCAACATTTAGAAACTAAACTCAATTAAAAGCACACATACACACACATACACACACATACACAAATTTAAAAAAGAAACATGCAATTAAATCTATAATTCGCTTAGTTGAACGCGCAATGTCAGTCAACGTTAGAGCAGTTAAGAGTCAAAAGCTGTCAATAGTCTTTAATATTCTTTATGCCGCTACATACTAACTTAACAGTGAAGGGCCGTTATTTACCACGTGCAAAGAGCTTAACCAACTTGGTTACTTCTTCGTTTCAGTAATTCTATAGTCTTAAATTTCATATATGTCTATGGCTATGTAAAAGGTTATCTTAAATATTAGCTCGTTAAATTAGAATGTTAGAAATTGAAATAACATCTGTTCGAATTTCAGTTCGATGTGCCAAAAAATAAGAGAAGTTTTCGAAGTCATTTTGTTGATCAATGGCATCCATAGAGTTTACGTTAGAGCATCCATAAAGTTTATGGTCTCTCAGCTAACTAAATTATACGAGTACTGTGACAAAAAGGTCTTGCATACTTTTAGGTTCTCGATGGTTGACGTTTGACTGTTAGACTACACAAACATACATAAAAAGTACACGTACACATACACATACACGTACACACCACATACCACATGCACATCAATAACACAATTACTCACTACGTCATATTCATCCATTATCCATCCATTATTATTATTATTATTGTTCATTCGATCCAATGCAGGTCTTCTCGCTCGATTCGCCGGACACATTCCAGTGTCTGTACTCGCCGGCATTTGCTTCGATACGCGGCAAGCATATCGAACGCATTGCCGAGCAAATAGCCACGCTGTGCGCCACACTGGGCGAGTATCCGAATGTTCGCTATCGCAGCGATTGGGAACGCAACATCGATTTGGCAGCATCGGTGCAACAGAAACTCGATGCGTATAAAGCCGATGAGCCGACGATGGGCGAGGGCCCGGAAAAAGCGCGTTCGCAATTGTTGATTTTAGATCGTGGCTTTGATTGTGTGTCGCCGTTGTTGCACGAGTTGACGCTGCAGGCGATGGCCTACGATTTGTTGCCTATTGTGAATGACGTGTATCGCTATACGCCCGGTCCTAATCAGCCGGATAAGGAGGTGTTGCTCGATGAGAACGACGATTTGTGGGTCGAGTTGCGTCATGAGCATATTGCCGTCGTTTCCACACAGGTGACACAGAATCTGAAGAAGTTTACCGATTCGAAACGCATGTCATCGAGTAAGTCAACTATTCCGTTTAGAGTGATGTGTGCTGTGGTTTGCTGTACTATTATATTTACGGATCAATAAGTCAGTGACTCTTTAAATTCAGATTTGTCGCGTTGTAAATCCAAATCCAATACTGGTGCCATTTACTATTATCTATCGAAACTTTTACGATTACCGACTGCAACATCAGTTAACAAGCAAGGGGCCGAGTGGTCTCCGACCAGTTGAAGTGTTGAAGAAAGTGTTCCCTGCTAATGATCAATTTTGTACAACTTGGACTACATCATTTCTAGCGAAAATGGGAAAATAAAAATATAATAATTTCGGCTGGTCATGAAGCATTACAATTATCACTCGGTACCCTGCACCAACAACAATTTCAGTAGTAACGAAATGACTATAATCCGTTGAGGTAACTGTACTCAAAATAATTGGCATTTGGAGTCCAGGAGTCGACTCTCCAGCCAAAGCTTGCGTAATCTCGGACACAGTGCTCCTAGCAGTGAATCGCTAGTCTACGGAAATTGTTGTAGACGATTGGATATTGTTTTACTGGATGTGCAGAAGATTCCCAAATGGGTTGGTTAGGATGTTTCGACTTTACATGATGAGTTGGGACTGAAAAAACGATCCTTATAATCGTCTAGCAACAAAGCGGTCAGCCATATTCTGAATGAATTTTCGTGTGCAGTAAACCATGGACGAAACTTGAATCGCTGAATCCACAACAGCGTCTATCGCGAAAAGGACCAACGAACATCTTAAATATAGATAGATAATCGATGAATTGTTAAATATATTCGTATTTTTTTTTATCGACTTAGTAGGTACGCAATGAACACACACTGATCTCACATGGGGCAGGCCCAACTGGCATCAAAATTTACCCAGTCACATAGACTGGGCTCAACTGGTCTTAATTGCTAATATCTTTGGTGATCATGCGATACCAAAGCTAATGTCTACATACTAAATATTTGGCTACAGATAAAAACATCATCAGCCACTAACATAATCAGCATGCAAGATTAAACTAAAGCTAATATTCAATTTAGAATTCAATACCTACAATAACATAGACTATTCAAACAAGGAGAAAAATGCAGGTTACCAGTATAGAAAATAAGTTATGCATTAATTCAACGATGCCAACAATTTAGTTTTTATAACATAAGAAGAGGTGGGAGGAGCAGCACACGCAAAGTTGCAATAAGAAGCTCTACAAAAGGGAAGAGTAATAGGAGAATAGTTTCTAGTTGGACGTGCTGATACACTAAAGTTAATCATTCTAAGTAAGAAAGGTGAGTTAATACTACCATAAATGTGGTTATACATAAAAGTTACACCAATGACCGTTCTACGACGAGACAAGGTAGGGAGGTTGATCAATTTGAGACCGACACCGACAAGATGGTAGGCAAGCATTAGGATCCCAGTGCAAGTTTTTGAGAGCAAAAAGTAGAAATTGCTTTTGCACCGACTGAATACGATAACCATTCGCGATTGACCTAGAAAGTTACCGAAAGTGGTGTGGCATCAAAACAATTTCGAATTGCTCTTACAACCAGCATATTCTCTAGATTAAGTGCATAGAGAAAATACTTTACTTCCTGGCTCCATCAGTGAATCGCCTATTTTGAGGACCTCGCAAAATGTTATGTTTGCAAAAAAAAGGAAAAAAAGTTTCAAGAATCCATCGATTATAAAAACTAAAATCCACTGACTTATTGATCCGCCTTCGTTGAAGGTTTATGTGCGCAAATGTACATGGTTTTATTGTAGATTTAATGATTTTTGTGTCATCCTGTCTGTCCCGGTACTTACAGCCGATAAATCATCGATGCGCGATCTATCGCAAATGATCAAAAAGATGCCGCAATATCAAAAGGAGTTGTCCAAATATTCGACACACTTGCATTTGGCCGAGGATTGCATGAAGTCGTATCAGAATTATGTTGATAAATTGTGCCGCGTCGAGCAGGACTTGGCCATGGGCACCGATGCCGAGGGAGAGAAAATCAAGGATCATATGCGTAATATTGTGCCCATATTGCTGGATCAGGTGTGTGTTGTACTTGTTGACTCATTTATTGCCTTATTGCTTGATGGGCTGACTGATCTCGATATTTCGACAGAATGTCTCCAACTACGATAAAGTTCGCATAATAGCGCTCTATGTGATGATTAAGAATGGCATCTCCGAAGAGAATTTGACCAAGCTATTTACGCATGCCCAGCTGGCGCCAAAGGATCAGGATATGGTGCGAAATTTGAGTTATCTGGGCGTAAATGTGATTGCCGATGTGAGTTTGCGTTCGAGTTCGAATCAAATTTCGCTATTTATTTGTTTTATACCTCTATATATACTATATAAATTTATAACTTCATCGTATAGCTACCACATAAAGCTATGGGTCAACTTGAAGCTATTTTAAGAAATACCCTTTTTTTTGTAATTTAACGTATCCGATTGAAATTTAGACGAAATTTAAGCAGAACCTTTCATATTGCCATAGAAATATTAAAGACCTAGTTTAGCTTATACAATCCCTTTGTCAAATATTGAATCCTTTGAGAGTATTTCAATTTTCACATTCACAGTCGAAGTTAACATTCTTTCTCGTTTATTTGCTTAATAATCTGTTTATTTCGAATCACCGCAGTCGCGCAAGAAGATATACACGGTGCCACGCAAGGAGCGCATAACTGAGAGCACCTATCAGATGTCCCGTTGGACGCCCGTCGTCAAGGACATCATGGAGGATTGCATTGAGGACAAGCTTGATCAGCGTCATTTTCCTTTCCTCGAGGGTCGTGCTCAGAATACTAATTACCATGCACCGACCAGTGCCCGATACGGTCACTGGCACAAGGACAAGGGACAGACGCAAGTAAAGAATGTGCCGCGCCTCATTATTTTCATTGTTGGGGGTGTCAGCATGTCGGAGATGCGTTGTGCCTATGAGGTTACCAATTCCGTCAAAAACTGGGAGGTACTCGTCGGTTCCTCACATGTGCTTACGCCGGAAATCTTCATCAGTGACTTGGCCAGTCTCTCCAAGGAGGACTAAGCATAGATTCTGTGTAAAGTTTGTTGTGTACTTTTAGTTTTGTACTCTCACTGTTGCTCTCTCTCTCTCTGTCACTGTTTGAGTGAGTTTTCTTGAAATAAGCGGTGAAAGTAAAGAAGGAATTGGTAGTCGTCTTGTGAAATGCTTTATTTATTTAATTTGTTAATCAACATTTTATTTCGAATGAATTTGTTTTAGTTTAGAAATTCTCTGTGTTTGTTACACAACACAAAATTATAAAGAAAAGTATAGAGAGTGTATGGAAAAATGGGAGGAATGTATTGTTATAGATGCGATCTGTCAATGTGTGTTTGACAATGAAGATGGTGATGATGGTGAAGAAGAAGACGATAATAAGAAAGATGATGAATATGAAGTGGCATCTAAGCACGAGTGTGAAACAGTGCGCCACCGTAATTTGTGTGCTACACTTATATACAAAAAACACTTAGATATATATACAAACACGTTTATTATATACATATATACAACAAATTAAAATTTTATAACAATTGTAATTAACGATAATTATTCTGATTATTGATTTTGTTTATCTAATTATATACATATGAACAACTTTCTCTTCATATATGTATGTACAACTAATTATATGCATATATAATGTTTCTCTTCTCTTTAAACCAGCAAATAAATACTTAAAACAAACACGCATATAAACATATGCAAGTAAGCAAGCAATAAAAGAAACTTGTAACTACAATTTGTGTTATACAATTCAAAGCAAATTCTCTTAATGGTATAATTCACGATTTCTTATAGTAAGCCAAAATAGCAAAGATTAATTAAAAGCAAAGTAATGAAGCTTTAAGGATTTAAGAATAAATTCGTTTAGCAATAATTTCTAATAAAAAATCAAAACTGTTATACGAAATTAAGCAAATTATAATATTTTGCACGCATAACGAACACACATACAACATTAAGCCAGGTTTGGGCGATCAAACGATAGCGAAGAAAAAGGAAAGCGAGAAAGAGCAAGCATTTTGACCGTGACGCATTTTGTTTTATGATGTTTGTTTTATTTTCTTAATTCGTTTTCAAAAGTGTTATATAAAGAATGACGTCGAGTGATATAGAATGCAGTACAGTTATCATTAGTTGGTGTTTGGAACTTAAATGAAAGGAGAAATGATTCTTATTTAATTCAGATAAATTTGTGCAATAAAAAATATTTTTTTTTCATTTGTTTTTTAAATATTATTTTTGGAAATTAAGAAAAAAGCATTCAAATTTTTATCTATTTTAAATTGTAATTTTTAATTACCGTTTCTTAAAAATTAATTCATTACCTTTATTCTTGAAATGCGACAAAAAAAAACGTATTTTATCTACCTAAATGTGGGTTTCATATTTGATTTCTTCTAATGTATTTTCTCAAAAAAAAGTATTCCTTATTTATGTATTTATATAAAAAAAAAATATATATATATATATTTTTCTTGTGAAATAAATTTCAATATGAAAACTAATTTAAAATCTATGTTTTTACAAAATCTTTTAAAAATATGTTTAAAAAATATATCTTCAAGAAGAATATATTCATCAATATATATTCTTCAAGTATTCAAAAACTAAATTGAGTGCTTCAATTACAAAAGGAAACAACATTTTAATATAAAAAATATATATTTTTTTATATGTAAAGATGTTTATTTAAACTCATTTAATTTTTTTTCAATATTAAGTCATTTAGCATAAATGATGTTTTAATTGTTTTGTCAAAAATTAGAGTTTTAATTATAAAAGAACACATCGTTATTTATTTATATTTTTGTTCAAAAATCATTTAACATTAATGAGGCATAAATTATTTTAGTACACTTAGTTCGTTATAATGGAATTCTTCACGACACTCTTATTCTCTCTCTAAATTCTCTTTTATTTTTTATATTTTTCTTTATTTCATTAAATTAAAACAGAAAATATTATACCAATTTTTATTTTCAAAAATTTAATAAATTCTTGACATTTTTGTTTAACGGTTTAATAGAATTAACATGAAACATTGGTGGCTCTAAGACGACAACGTCGTTTATAATATTAATAGGTACTTAAAAATTTAATAAATTATTGGTCAATTAAGTCAATTTCCTTAAAAGCTTTATTATTGTTTTAAAAATAGGTATTCTAATTGTAATTTAAATTTTTGATTAATTTCAAAAATTATATATATACATAGACATATTAATATCAAATTAATCAAATCAATAATTTTGCCTATAATTATTAATAATATCAAAAAGCAATAAACGTTTTTATAAATAATTTTTTTTACTTGTTTAGCTTTTATGAGTAAATTAACATTTTCTTAATTTTTGAATTATTTAATTAATAACTAATTCAATAATTTAATTATCATAATTTAAAAATATTATGTAAAAACGCTTAAAACGAAAGAAATGAATAAAACATTTCTAAGTCCAATTTATTATTTACTTTTATTATATATATCTATAAACAAGTATTTATATTTATATTATATAATTATTAATATACATATATTTAATGTTGTTTAGCCTTAGCGTTGCTATGAAACCTTTTTAAAATTTGAAAGCAAAAAGTATTTACCTTTCGGCATATAGCGTAAGATTTAATTGATAAGGACGGATCTCTTTTGGAAAAATCGTCGAAAGTTAGGTTTATTCTATTTTCTTATACATCTGAAATTTAATAGTCAATATTTAAAATAATCTAAACTTTAAAAACAAATTTAACTTTAATATCCTTTTAATTTTAATTTTTAATTTTAATTACATTTTGCGAAGTGGTCAAGCCTAGCTGTAAAATAGAGATGAAATAATAATTATAATAATAATTATTATAATATAAATGGTAATAATTATTATTATAATAAAAATAGCAATAATAATAATTATAATAAAAATAATAATAATAATAATAACAAAAATAAAAATAAAAATAATGGCAATAATTATTATAATAAAAATGGTAATAATAATAATAAATAATAAAAATTATTTAACACTTAGCTAAAAAATATTACAGAAAATTTAACACTAACTTTATATATTAAATAAACAATTATGAATTTAGAAAATTCCACAACATTTAATGTTAATGTACACACATTTGCAAAACGCAACAAAGGAAATTTATAAGCAACGCATATAAAATATTTAAACTGAGATACAACGTATAAATAATAACTAAAATTTTGCATTATCTATTGTATTTAAAGTTTAACCGAAATTTTTTGCATAACTCTAATTTGAACAACTCTAAGAAATACACGGGAAAAATCAAAATGAACAGAACGAACTAAAAAGGCATTCAAGAATTGCGCTCACACGCGCCACAGCCGGTGCAGACGCCTAGCCGCCAAACGCGAACTTGGCATAGGGACGCCGGAAGTCGCCATTTTGAAAAAATATTGTTAAATGGTTAACAACAACAGCAACGAAAACAATAAGCTTGGGATTACAGGCTGCTTGTGTTGCGTCCGTGTGCGTACTTATACGGCGTGTGTAAAACGAGAAAAGAAATAATAAAGAAAACTAAGAAAATATTTTTAGTATTTAAATGTTTATTGCTTGTTAAACGAAAATAAAACAAATATAACAATCCAAGATAAAAACAAATATGAGGAAAAGTACATAGCAACTGGGAAGTATTATTAAATACATTATAATGATTGATTAAAAACAAAAATTATTCAAATGAATTTTATTATGAAAATTATAAAAAAAATATAAGCAGAATATTTAACAATATAAAATATAAACAAATTGTAAAGAAAAATATTTTAAGGAATTAATATAGATATATATAAAAAAATTGTTTTAAACAACTATACAAAAAAGTTAAAAGCGATTATTAACAACAAAAAATAGCAATAGTTTAAACGAAACTAAAGCAATTTCGAAATATATACAAAAATAATTAACACACAAAAAACCAAATAAATTTTTCGCAATAAAAACGTTTAAAGAATAATTAATTAAATTGATTAAAAAACATTAGTTGTAGCATAATTATACTATAATAAAGGTTCATTAAACAAAGTCAACACAAATTATAAAGTGAAAAATCATAAAAAAAAGAATTAATTAAACAAATAATTGTAACTTTTAAAAATTTATATACAAACCTAAAACCAAAACTTTTTTGAGGGAAATCTATAAATTGCTGTCAATTTATTAAACAAAAAAATTATATATTTATTGTAGACAATTATATGAATAGCAATAAAATAACAACAACAAAACTGCAGTCAAAGAAATTTTTACAATGTTTTATTAGGAGCCGCAAATATTTAATAATTGAAAATATATATAATTGTGTAAAAGGGAAAAACTAAAAAAAATAAATAAAAATTGTTATATGCATTCAATAATAATAAAAACCCACAAACCACAAAAAATGCCGAGAACCAAAGACAACGAAGGAAGCAAAAATCTAGGCTAATAAAATTCAGCAGTGGAAAAATTGAAATTCGGGGGAGCCACGCAAATCACCTAGAGTAATTCCCGCTTAATTGAGACAAGGAAAATGTAAGGCTTTTATTGTTTAAACGAGCAATTCAATCCGAGTTTAAGGATAATTGAGGTGTCGCTGCAGTTAACCGAGTGTTTTTTTTTTTTTTTTTTCGAAACTATGTATTTGTATACCACCAATTTATCTTTTTTTTGAAGTGAAACTTCTAAGGGCGCATTGTTAGTAAAAATGTGAAATATTTCGACGCCGGGACGCAGCGTTCTACGACAGAGATGAAAGAAAAATATGTAAGAGACACAGAGAAGGAATACACCGCAGCCGTACAAATTTTGTGTTTATATTTGTGAGTTGCTTGAAAATGTACAAACGTTACTCTCTCTTGAGCACGCACAAAAGTATTACGCTCTACGTGGTGTTCTTTTTGTACATGATATTCTTCATTATGACACGTCATAGTGTCATCGCGTCATCGCATTGTCGTTCTTCGGGTAGCATTCGAGCGTTGAGCCGAAGTTGTGAAATGAAAACAAAGCCGTTAGCAGTGTATGTAATGAAAACAAAAACAAGAGGACGGGCATGCGCTGTTGTTTTTTAAGAAGTTTCACTTTTATCATACGTGAATTGCACACATGATTTTTTTTTTAAATATATTTTTATGTACACTTTAAGTGGTTGAAAAGAATTGTGTTATTTTTGACTGTACGCGGTCCTTACCCATGCTCTTTACAAAGTTAGCCGCCATTTTTTCTAGCTCATTTGAGCAGTGGTCATTTCGTGGTGGATGGCGACTCGGACTCATCTCTATTAGAGACCTCAGCTATAATATCTTCATCGCAGTTTATAAAGGCGTCCAAGGGTTATAGCTCCAAATAGAGCAATATATACATATGTATAGATTTCGGACCTTTCTCAACCGTCATTAAATATCATTCTATATAAATGTAATGTTGCTACTTATATTAATTGTTTTCTGTGGACCCATTTTTCGACAATCACAACTATGCGGCGATTTTTTCATATTTTTACTATTTGACAGTTATTAGTATATGATTCAATTACACGGTTTTTGCAAATAAGCGGGTAGCAATTAAGCGGGAACTACTGTAGAACGACGTGCTTGTGTACTTTTTAATGGTGAGTTTTATTTGGCTCTCAACCGAACATAAAAAAATATGTAGCCAAGTGCGAGTTGATCTCGCGTGGAGAGGGTTCCGTTCCTTTGATATCGGTCCACTAATTTTGGACAGACAGATACCCGAGTGATCCCATAATGGTTCCATTTTTCAAACGTATGGAACCCTAAAGAAAAACAAAATGACTTCGGCTATTGTACTCTTATCACAAAAACTGGGAAGAGTGTGAACATATGTGAGGTGAGTTTAATGATGAGATAAATAAATTTCGAAATAACCTCATATGGGGGCTATACGATCCAGTAAAAAAAAAAAAACACATTCATTAAAATATAAGTTTCACAGGCTTACAAACGGTAAAGTTTTTCTATGCAATAAGAACTTAAATTTGAATCTGTAGTTCGTATGGGAGACACCTCACCTAGTGGTCCAGACTAGTCCGGCAAGTGTTTGCTTGCAGAAAAGAGAAGGCTTCGTGCGAAATGTCAATTCTCTAGCTCAAAAACTGAGGAACATGGCTATATATATACCTTGTCTCAACGAGCAAATCAAGAATACCTGTATTATATATAAGTACATTATGTCATCGGTAATGTTTCCTTCAGTCTTCACAAAATATGAGGAGTACAGAAATGAGGAGAAATCATCATCTATTGCACAAACAAAAAATACTCTGTTCACCAAAATATTTATGTATATCAAAATTACATTAGCTGTGGAGATTCGCTGAAGAGGTCTATGCCCTGTCCCGACATTGGCAGATTGACACATTTTTCATACTCAATTTATCATATTTAAGCATTGTCGTTCCTTACGCTACGAACGGCTTGTCCTTTAAATTCGTTAAACCAACGACATACGAAGTCCCCACAGACTGCATTCAAGCTCGCTCATAATTCTTTGCATATATTTCTTCTTCTTCTTCTTATTTCTTTTCCACAAATAAACCACATACGAGTCGATATTGAAGAAACGGTCGATAGCGATACCAACATTAGACGTTATAAATAATTTCTTAATTAAACAAGATATGGTTGGAAAAGAAAGGGCACAAATGCAGCGCAGTCTCCACAAGAACTCAAGGAAATTGGCTATAGAGCCATAAGCTCGGCTAAAGTGTGATCAGACTACTGGACCATTGTGCTGGGATACAAAAACTTTATCTTTTTTATTGTCCACTCTGGACATTTATCAAACTTCTAACCATGCAATTGTTGCTATTTTCAAAACATTTCAACAAATACAACAAATCTCGAGGGGTCGCTTTAATTTGAATGCCAGTATCGATATCGCCATCAAAGAATGGATTCTCTGCAAAAAAGGATCATAAAACTTTGATTGCAATGGTTGACCACTTTCGCTAAATAAATAAAAATTCGTCGAAATTTCAAATTTATCATGGCTCAGTTTGGGTTTGTCGCTCAAGAAGACTCATTATAGGATTCTCTCATCATAGGTAAGTACTAATTGAGTGTATTTCTAATAAAATCAAAGTCACAGGATTTACATAACGGATTTAGGGTAAACCTGATTGAGTGTGCAGATCGTAAATACCGTTGTAGCGAATTATGTTCTTGGTGTTGCATGCAACAAATATTTCTTAACAAAACCTAAAAATGGACCAAGGAACAACCATAAAGCTTGAAAATTCAGTATTTGTAAAATTATTGTAACAGACTAAAAAAATTTTGTATTGGAAAACTTCGAGACTTAAAAATTTCAATTCAGAGGTAATAATAAGAATGATATTGCACCTTTTTCCCCGCTATAATTAGGCACTATAACAATATAATAGCCCCCTCGGCAGTCTAGGGGTTAGTGCACTTGGCTGCTATCCCAGAGGTCGTGTGTTCGAATCCACCTCGGGCATGGATCCAACATTTGATAGCGGCTGCTGTGAGAATTAATCACTTCCATAACAGTTGGCACGAAGTGGTGCCTGTGCAACGAGGTGTTGCGGACGTATCACGGAGCGGCCGTAAATCTTCTGAGCCTTGCTCTGACACGCCTGCACTCTTCTGATGTTGTAGGCAGCAGTAGTGCCACAAATTTGCATGGCGTAACGCCAAGCAGGTGCCACTACTTGCAGATAGATAAGCCTTTTATTAGTTAAAGATAACTTATTCGATGGGCGGAGGAGCCACTCCAGTTTCTTGAGCTTTTGGTAGCAGCGCGCTGTAACTACCTTTGTGTGTGCATGCCATGTAAGACGTTTGTCCAGTATCAGACCGAGATATCGAATTTGATCCAACTGAGGAATGATGCTTGAATTATAAGTAACAACCGGACAGACGCCTTGCCTTAAGGTGAAGGTGCAGTGAGCTGATTTCTCAGCGTTAATGGCAGTGTTCCAGCGTCTGGCCCCGCAGTGAAATCTGCGTAAGGAGTTCGACAACTTCTCCGCAGCTTCGTTCAATGAGGCAGAGTTGAAGATTTCTGCCGTATCGTCCGCTTAAGTAGCAATAATCGATTGCTCATCTCTGGGTGTCGGCATATCAGAAGGGTATAGGGAGTAGAGGACCGTAGCTAGGACACTACCCTGTGGGACACCGGCTCTCATGCGCCTGATGGTGGATGTCTTGCCTCTTGCCGCCACGGAGAAGGTTCGTCTTTGCAGAAAGCTTCGCATGAGTAGAAACTTTTTGCCAAGCATGAGCACTTTAATTTTCTGCAGTAGTCCATCGATCCAGAACCTATCGAACGCCTGTTAAACGTCGAAGAAGACTGCAGAGGAATATTGTTTCGTCTTAAAAGCAGTTAGTATGTGATGAACAACTCGATGCAGTTGTTCCGGCGTGCCGTGCGGCGATCTAAATCCGAATTGGTGATAACGAATGGCTTCTTCTTCTTCTTTTCTGCTCTCACAATATAAACATCTCGGAGTATTGATGCACCTAAAGCTGCGTTTTGGTTCACAAATTTTGGTCTACTGTTCACATCTCTAGTTAGACCTATTTTAGAATATGGATCCTGTGTATAGGGCCCACAGTTTAGAAAGTACAGCGATTGCCTAGAATCAGTTCAAAAGCAATTCTCACTCTTTTCACTGCGTAGCTTACATTGGGATCATAACAACCAACGTTCATCCTCTCGCTGTCGCCTAAAGCGTATCCAACTACCTACATGGTCCAGTCGTAGAACGATTCTTGAACTCTCCGTTCGCCAGATACGCCCACAAGTCGGTCATGTGGCCCAAAAGAGTTGGTGTTGGTGTTTATAAGAAATGAGAGGCTTTGTTGTTACGGATAGGATATCTGTCACACTAAGCGGAAATACGTTAAGGTGTGTGAGTGAGAAGGCAATGAATAGTTCGAAGGTTTGATAGAGAGGAAGCGTGTTAAGGTTTGTGTATTGACAAAGTGAGAGATAAAGCAATGAGCATTTTAAAGATCTGGTAAAGCAGAAGTATGTTAAGTGAGAGAGAGAAAGATGCAAATTTTAAATATCTGTTGTGGCATTTTCAATGATATCATCGTTAACAATGACATCGTACTGTGAATATATATATATATATATTTTTTTTTCGTTTCGTGTATTTTATTTGTTATTGGCAAGTCACGAATGTTGGAAAAAAAACCACAGACTAAATCAAGACCGGGACTGTTGTCCAGCAGGTTGGCAGGTAGGCATGGGGTTGTTGTGCCTCCAATCGAGAGGTGTGTCTCATGATGTATCTCAGGATCCCTTTTATTGACAGTTGAGTTTAATAGGTTGAATAACAGAGTTCAGGTGTAGCTCATCGACAGAGCTACGCAACAGTTTTCTGATTTGAACTGAGTGCAGTCCACCACAACTGGATAATAACTGTACCACTATTATTAATATTATATATAATTTTATTTATTTCCATTACATTTTTTCCATTTCTTTAATGTTTACAATTTGTTGTAGTCTATGAAATAGCAATTTTTTTAAAACGAGTCCTGAACTTGCCTAATTAATAATCTAATCAGTGAGTTTTGTATGTATGCGAGTTCGATAGTTTTTGTTAAATTTTACTTAATTTTTTTTTTTTATTTTGATTTTTTTCAATTCCTTTCAATTTGTAAATAATTGTTTTTTATAGATTACTGTTTATTTTAATAAATTTTTTCCTAATTATCTTTAATGCATTCTTCTACCGATTCCATATTCCATTCGTACATCGCTTTGACTAAGTTTATAATTAATGGAAAAAAATTGTTGGAAAAAGAATTTTTAATTCCTAAATTAAATATTTACAAAAAAAAAAAATCTTGTAAAATACAAAAACAAGGGGAAACACTATTTGTTGTATATCATTTGCTATTTACAATAATTTTTATTAAAATATATATATGTATAAAAAATTAAGAATGAAAAGTTAAAGTGGTTTTTCGTGCTGCTTACATTTTCGTTTGTTTGTTAAATTTAAATATTAATTATTAAATTACGAAGCGCGTTTCATTTCATTTTTAATTTTTCAAGACGAGAAGAGAAGGCGGTAACGAAAATGTTTGGGCTGTACGCTTTCGCCGTCTCCCTTTCTGTGTCAAGCAAGCACTCGCTTAGGCGCACACACATACACGCTTTTTCACACATAACACAGGCATATAGAAACACACACACACGCACACACACAGGACACAGGTACAGACAAATACAAACGCGCTTAATACAAAATGGTCATTTGCAGTTTTAAGCTGGCCATACACGACGAACATGCGCGTGTGATTCGCTTGAGCAAATCATTCAACAACAGCGTGTCAACAGCTTCATACTTCAGACGAACATGTCCTCAAACACTCAGCGCATCACACGAGCATATTGGTTGTGCATGGCCAGCTGCTTTAGGCTAATCTAACGGCTTTAGCGGAAATGCAGCAGATGAGCAACCGTTTTGAACCGTTAGGCAAAGACAACAGCTGATTGCCTGTTCGTCGCTCCCGTGGCATTTGCATCGGCATCTGCTTCTCCACTGCGGCTTTACTTTCTGCTTTAATCTTCTTACACGCTTCATTTTCTCTTGGTCTGCTGTTGCTCTTATCATTTTGTTTCTACATCGGCGAGTGGCTGCTCTAATACGGTCGCCCATTTGTGGTATTGCCGTAGTACGAAGGACGTTCTGGTAGCTTCGGCGGTGCATTCGGTACGGGGCGGCTGTTTAATAGCGTCGTAGAAAGAACAAGAAGAAGAATATAAGTGAATATTTACAAATTTCTAATATTAAAAATTGTAAGCTCCAAGCAAAGCAGTTTCAATTGAGATACTAAAGTAGAGGTTAACTACAGTTATAACGACGATAACGACACATTTAATGCTCCTCACGCAGTACTTTAAATAGCCGAAACGATTAATAGTAGAAAAAAAACCCATCATTTCGACTACGCCGAAGTTGTAATACTCTTCACACTCTTAGGGCATATGTATATATAGTCCAACCACAGTATAGTGAAGCCTATAAGGACCAAAAAATCACTTCGTTTTATGAAGAATTCGTCGTACATAAATGATGTGTACACCAAGAAGCTGTGTACTTGAAATCAATTCGTATTAGGGTGAACCTTCGTTGTATAGAAGTTCGTTATAGAGAGGTTCGACTGCAATTGGCTCAATTACGAAAGTTGTATCTAGCAATAGTCTTAAGGACATGCATATATTAATGGCTATATGTACTATTGTGCTGAGATTTCCATCTATAAGCTGGCTATACAATCCAATGAAACGCATTATTTATGCGGAGCTAAGTAAATTCTGTTCGAATTTCAGCTATAAAGAACTGCAATATGAAATATGATATTGCATAGTTGGTACCTCCCTCCAATACTAATCGATTTCGACAACATACATGTAGTAAAAAACATTTTAGAAAAGTGAATGAGCTGATCAAAAAAATATTACTATAACTGTGTTAATGTATACATACTATAAATAAAAACAAATAGGTATTCTAAGTGCATTACCCGCTATCCAATCCAGCCTGATCGAAGAACAGAATCTCTACAACAGAGACTTGCGGACAAGTAGCTTATTGGAAGACATTCCTAACAACGGGAGGTATAATAATATGAGTGTATTAGCCCTCAACCACATCCAAAGTTTTTGGTACGGCATATTGCAATCTTGTACATTGGAATATTGGTGTTTGCTAGAGTTCCCGGTATTTATGTACACAAAATGTCTTCTTTACAAGGGCGTTTGATATCTAGAGCATCAAACAAAACGTGTGAGATACTTTTGAGAACTGAAAAAGCGCTGATTTTGCTTGTGATCCTTCGTTAAGCTAAAATCTACCAATGTTAGTTGTTGACTTAGGGTGCACCGATTGATAAAAGTGTGAATGCCAGTGAATTGCGTATCGGCAATGGTCGGGGTATTTTCCATTTATTTTTTTATTTCTATTTTTTTAATTTCAGAACAGCGTTCAAGGCTCTATCTGGATTGCTGTTCCAATGTTGATGAATAAATAATGTTTACGAAATTAAAAAAAAAAAAATAAATAAAAAATCAAAACTTAACTTCTAATTGTAATACTACCCCACACTGCGTGAAGAGAATAATATAAGTAACTGCGTCTTTCTACGTATAAAATTCAAAGAAGCAAGCACAGAAAAAGATAGTAGAAAATTTTACAGTTGAAGAGAACTCACCATGATCGCATGTTAGAGGGAGAGAGAGAGATTGCGGAAGAGAGATAAATACATAGGCACACATAAACATACAGTTTAATAGAGCTTAGCATATAAAGAAGAGAACTCACTGTGAAATGCATCGAACACCAACACCAACATAAACATGGTCGAGCTGTAGCTATTGAATGCAGAGAAGCTTCTGGGAGGAAGAACTTATTTAACACTTACATAAAATGACTGTATAAGTGTACGAGTGGGGTAATGAATGCATATGTGTGTGTATGCGAGGCTGTGTTAAAGCGGTATAACACTCTTGAGTCAAATTGAAAATGCATAACAAAAACAAAACAAAACAAAACAAAATAATAAACAGACCAGTGTTGTTAAGCGCCTGTTCTGCCGAAACTGTACCGAGCGGCATATTGTAATAGTGTTGTCAAAGCCCCGGTGTAAAACAAGTCTGTTCCTGAACTACACTTTCGTTCAAAACTGGTGCAAATGTATTTAATCGATGCTCACAATAATACGAAGCATAACCGTTAACACTTTTTGAAAAATGTTGCGAGTCGAAAAATGTAAGTATCACCAGGGAAACTCTGCCGCGTTCAGAGCACCGATTAAATACAAAACAAATTTCGAACGGAAGTGATATTCGGCAGGGGCTGGACCCATAAATACTTTAATTTTAATTAAAATAACTAATGAGTAATCGTCAAGGTTCTAAAAAGAAAGCATAGTCAAAAATACATAGTAGGTAAACAAGTTGAAAACCGCCTCTTTTGTATTGCTACCAAATTTATAAATATATATATTATATATATAAATATAAAAATAATATAGGAAAAGAAGAGAAATTTCTTTCCTTCTTTCTTTCAAATAGTAACAAAGCCGCGTGGTAAATCTCCACTTTTTCATAGGAAACGAAATGCTCATCCACTGGTTGCCATTGTCTGGTAGGGTTTGTCTCATATTCTGGTCTCTTCTTGTGCAATGCTCGGCTCGTCTCAGTACTCATCCCCGGCAGAAGTCTTCTGTATGTGCCCAATGATGTAATCTTTTAATAGCTCATTATGAATTGCATCCTTCGAGTCCCTTTAGCGAATCGTTCATATACATATACAGTTTATATAGCTTTTCATCTTCAATTCATATCGCAGTCGACACTCTTTCTAGTAAGCCTATGCTGTTCCACTTATAGTCACTTATATTTAACATTTTTGCCAGTTAAATAGTTGAATATGGTTGAATATTATTGAAGACTTTTTCTCCAGCGTAGCGTATATCGGTGGATTAATAATACCTACGTCAAACGGATCTAGTTTCGGGATTGCCCCGGATCGGTAGCGACAACAAGCTATATTGAGTGATTGAGATATGAGTTTATTAGTTTCTGAGACAGTGTACCTTATGTTCTACTGGTAAGGCGGCATATGTCTGCTCAGCCAAAAAAAAATTCGACATCATGCGATAGAGGGCAGATTTAACTTGTTTACCACTTAAAAGCAGTGGCCGCAAATAACAGTCAACACATATTTTTAATGCGGTCTGATCTACTCACTGAAAAACATAACAAATTGAAGCAGACTCGATCGTTTACTTCCCAGAACAATAATTAATATTGCTGTTCTTATGTACTCGATCATATGTTTTTAGCTGAGCAAAGAATACTGTCTGTCCAACAATAACAACGCAAAAAGACATATTCGCACAAAGCCATATTTGCTGGAGTGGACAAAGGAGGAGGAGAGGATAAAGAAGGAGAGAGAGAGAGAGAGAGATGGGTTGCAAAACAAACCGAAAAGAAATTCTATGCTTGGACGAAAACTCAGAAAAACAGAAAACAATGTGCCAATTGTCTTTTTCATCCCTTATTTATTGACAAACTGAAAGTCTTGACACATATTTGCGACCTCTGCTTAAAAGTAACCACATAACTATTAAATTTGTAGTTGTAAGAAATAAATTACGATATAAAATTTTGTTATTGAATTTTTTAAATATATATTTTATTTATAACATTATAGTTTGCCTCTTCCTCTTCTTTATGTTCCGCCAATGCTATTCATCATATTTTTTTTTTTTTTAGTAAATTATTTTATTTCAATATCAAATCAACTTGGTTTTGTTTCATTTCGTTTCGTTCTTCTTCTTCATTTAGCATATCAATATCCTTACCTATCTCAATAATATTGCGGAACTGCCATATTTTAGTTTATATCTCAAATTTTCTTCAACTTCAAACTGCTATTAAACACCTTTCCTTTAGTCATTTGGTGTTGTGTAGGGCTAAAATGGTGGCGAATCGAATAATGTATTACTTTTTTTCTTTTTTAGTAATATTTAACATGCTCATTAATTACTAGACTAATTATAAATGGTTGCCATTAAACGATTTTAATTATTTGTATATTTTTTTTATTTTCTTATTTGTTATATTTTTTTATTTATGGAATACATTTTTCCAACATCAATTAAGCGTTGCAAATTGTTGCGGATTCTTCGAAAATGTTTGAGCGCAACATGTGACGCCAAACATGAAAAGCGTAAATTGTTCGTAACTGGTTGTCCGGAAGTGGTGTTGCAGTGTTGAAAAGCGTAAATTTATCAAATAAATGTGAAGTTTGTTTTTGTATATGTTTTCGGCGGAGATTTGTTGTTAATTTTTTATTATTGTTTTTTTTTTTTTAATTTTTGATTATTAGTACACATTTTTTTGGTGTTGATATATGCATATTTATAGTATTGTAAAACATTTGTTTAATTAATTATTTGTTGTTTTTTAATTGTTTTTTTAATTTATGCTTTGAGGTTTTGTTCTTCGCTGCTGCGTATTGCTTCTTGTTATATTTTACTTTATTGGTTTGTGGCTTTTATTTGCGCTAGTAATGCTCCTTTTCTCCTTCCCTCTAGGATACTGTTTCATCCACACACAAAAAACATATTTTATTTATTTCTTTCTTTAATAAATATAATAAATATTTTTATTTATAAATATTTATATGTATGTATGTGTGCAGGTATAGACAATTTCATTCGCATTTAAACCCCTTTTCAGTATGAATTAAATACGTTTTCGTCTTCAATGTTTGTTTGTTAATTTTTTTTTGTTTTGGTATATATATTATTGATATTATATTTGTGTATAAACATTTATAAGAGTACATTTCATCACCACCATCAACGTATTATTTGACTACTGTTATTTTTAATTGCGTTTAATCCGACTGCCTTTGTTTGTTTTCATTAGCTTTCTTGCCAATTAACTTGAAATTTTTACACACTTGAAGAAGAAGAACACAAAGCAATTTTTTCAAATTTTTTTTAAAGTTGTATGTATATATAAATATGTATATTTTTTGTGTAACTTTGCCGTTTGTTTCGTTTCGGCTTATACTATTTCATAGCGTAATTGAAAGATTTGCATAAAACTATACATAATAGCATTTATGCATGTGTATATGTGTGCAATAGCTTTTTCATTCATTTTTTTCGTAATGTTTTCTTTAGTTGTCCATTTTTACTATTATATTTTAATTCTAATTCTAAATTACAACAACAGCAAGTTAAACATTAATACATTAGTATGCGCTCTTGAAATGTAATCAAATTATTGATTTTCGTTTGAGTCAAAAAATGTATTTTAAAATATTTTTAAAAAGTTGGTACAAAATGAATTGAAATAAAATATTTATTCAATTAAAAAAGATTAAATAAGGGAAACATCCAAAAAAAATTAAACTATATAATAATAACACCAAAAATAAATTTAAAAAACACAAAATAAACGTAAATAAAAGACTAAAAAGAGATATGCAATTAATAGAAATTAAAATTTAAACTTACGATAAATATATAGTTAAGCACATAAAAAAATAAATAGTCAATATTGATCTCAATTTATCTGACAAAAAAACTACCTTGTTCACATAAGTCCAGAATTTGGTAAATTGTTCATACACTTTAGGCAGTCTACTCCCGTGTCAAAACTTTGAACTGTTTCCTCACGAAACAACGATCCCTTTGTTCTTCATAAACCAATCTATAATATATGATCGATACATTTATATCTTAACATATACAGATTACGTGTCACTCTGTTTGTTCACGCTAATCGCCTAAACCAGCCAACACCCAACCGATTTCAACGACATTTCGTTATGGTACGGTATGTATGGTAGGTTTCCGATGAAAGATTGGAACGTTTTGTTCAGGCTAGGTAGCACTGTTATCGAGAGCCAGATCGTGATTAATTTTTTCATAGTCAAACTAAATTTCGATGTTTATTAAGATAATTTCCAAATACAAAAAACAACATTGTCCGAAGAATGATTACCATTAAAATCGGTCGAAACTGTGACGGATGTAATCGAAGCCGTCAATATGCTCATTCACGCTTAGATTAACTCGATTTGCTTGGACTATTATTGCATATTGCATAACCTGCGTTTGAAAACTGGTCTACCAATAACATTTCTGCGTAATTTAAATCCGCACGCGATTAATGTTCGAACTAAATCTCATAGAAGCGACAATATTGAATGGTAAATTCAGAGTAGTGAATTTATTGCTGTCACGCATTCCTTTCGAAGCACCAATTCAGTTCAACCGCTTACAATTTCGTATTCGCTTGACTCATGTAATAACTATGCGACGAAACAACGACGTCTGCATATGCGACCACTACTATAATTCAGCTTCAACAACGAACTCTCATTTCTAAAGACGCTGGACATATGTGACCACTTAAATATTTTAATATTATTAAATGAATTGAAATATATAAATAAGGTAAAATGTTCATTGTAAAATGAAATTGAACCAAAAATAATGAAATAAGTAAAGTAAATATGTATAAAAAAAGGTTATTTTTTTAGTTGTACTTAGAGAAAAAAAAGTCTAAATTAAAGTATTGTTGCAGATATATCGGAATCCATATAAAATCATTTTTAAGCAACGGATTCGATTAACTACTTTCAAGCAATTATCAACGGAAATATCTTCGTTTTATAACACTAATCATGTGCAACTACTACACACAGCCGGTAAACTTGAAAAAAAAAATAAGTTATGAATATATATATATAATATAATAAGTATATATATATAATAAATTATATATATATATATATATATATATATATATATATGTATATATATTAGTAAAGACTACAAAAACATGTTCTATACTTTGATATTCCGATATTACGATTTTGTTTACATTATTATTTTTATTTTTTATTTGTTTTTTACGTAAACTACACACATTTAAATATATTTAAATATCATTTGCTTGTTATTCACTGCATTGCATAAAGCACAATGCAAATATCGAAGCTTTGCGATCGCTTTAGCTGAGATTCTTTACCATTAACTTTTATTAACATACTTATTAATTATTTATTTATTTAATTTGTGGGTTTTAATTGTTGGGTATGTTCTGCAACTTTTTTTGTTCACGTTTTTGTTTTTTTTTCGCATGTTTTTTTATAGTGTATTTTCTTCGCTTATTTATTTATTGTTGTTATTTGGTTATTTATACATGGAAAGCAATTCTTTAATTTCTTCTTGTGTAAGATTTTTGTTGCAATATATGACAATAATTACGAGTTTGGTAGATGATTTAAAATCAAAAAATAAATAAAAATAAATGAAATAAAATTAATATTAAAAAAGTATTAAAATATAAAATTAAAAATAACTTAAAATATATTCCAATTGGCAAAGTTTGTGGATAATGCTAAAGCTTGAGCTTTTACTACGATAAATAATATATATATATTATATATATAAATAATAAATATTGTTTTTATGTTATTTTTTAATATATATGAATATTTTTTAAACTACACAAAAACACATTAGCAACAATTATTTTTACTGATTTTTTTAAATATTGTATATTTATTTGCTTTCACTTTTTAAAGTTTTTTTCTAATAATATTTTTCATATAACTTTGCATGGAATTACCCTAAATAGTTTGTTTTTGGATTCAATGTTTCATAAATCATTTTCTTCAAAACTGTAATACATTTTAACAATATTTTATATGTGTGTATGTGTGTCCGGTGTGTGTTTATTGTGATCAAAATTAGCAATGGAAAATCACCTTTTAATACTTATTTGTTAACCATTTCATGCACCATACATGTTGGGTACAAACATTGTATCTGCTTTGAAATCATCCGTCTACAGCGAATGCAAAACATAAAACGACACAAAAACTTTATATTAAGGTCAAAGAATAACACACAACACAAGTAAAGGGATCTGCGTTTTAAATTTTTTTTACAACCTTCGTTGGACAAAATATACAGTTAGATAAGGGAAATACTTAAATCTTGGTGTTGTATATAAACAACAAATGCAAGAAAGGGTTCGGAGGTTGTAGAAAATATATTGAGTCCTAGCCGAAAAACATTTAACATTCCCCAGTCCAGCTCATATATTGAATCATAACCAATTAAATGAAGCAATTTTTCTCTTCTTAGTCTGCGAGAACGCCCAGTGCCAGTTAAAAAGTAAGTACGATCTCTAACTGATAGGCATTTTGTTCAATATACGTGGGTCATTGGGGTCGTGGGAATTTTCCCTCTTAGACTAGACGAGACCAGACCAAGAACAACAATAAAAAAAATAATTTAGTTTCACTTATTTGTTTATGTAGTTTTTCTTGGTGTTCAAATCCCATCGATTCTACACTCTTTCAGCATGTCTTTTAAAAATCCGTCCACAACTCCTAAGAACATTTCAATTATGTGACTCGTATGTTGCCTCATGCGGTAGAAAATAGCATTTGCAGCAGTGTGAAAACAACCTTGAATTACTACAAATCTGAAATGTCGGTTTGGCGCCAATAAAGTATATGATATCAAATCAGAGAATAGGAAGTTTAAATTTTATACGAGAGCTTAAAGTTGATCTATGCGTAGAACGTCGAGCCCGAATTAGACAAGACGAACTTAACTGAATGTAAAATATCATGGAGCTTGTGATTTCCCATTTCTTGTGAAACTTGAGTTTGGCAACCATATGCCACGATATTTAATTGCTGTTGTGAATATCTGTTTTTTTATTTTATTATTATTTTTTTTTTTGTTGCCTTCATTAAGCCCACTACTAACTTTTTTTACCGAATAATATGTGGTTTGTTGTCAGTGTGTGTTTGTTCTAAAATTATATACAAATCATTCAATTGATAATGTTAATAATGATCAAAATTTAAAAATATACTATAAAATGCTTGCGTAAATCATTAAATTATAAAATCATGTCATATGTTCTGCTATCTAAACAGAACAGCAAGATTTATTCTTGCTGCTGTTTAATGAATCTGAACAGTGTGGCAACACCACATACCATAGCACGTCAAAGTACAGTTATATATATAACAACGCGAAACGGTAAGAACAGCAGTACAGAGCTTACTGTTAATTACGCTGGACACGACACTACAAATTGCAGTCTGCAAAACAATTCAATGTTTTTCGTTTCGTTTTCTTTTCAACTGTGCAGATGGCAATGTTAATAAAGAGAGGTCAGGTCGTATGTATGCTTGGCATGCATGACACTTTCGCCACGATGCCCAATAAGCTTGCAGTACGCCGCAGCCGACACTATCAAAAAAAAGTACTTGACAGAAATCTCATGCTGGACGAAAAATCAAAACGATTTTAATGTTGCTTTAAGCATTGTATATGAGAAGAATACATTAATATTAGGTTGAGGAAAAAGTACGCGTTATTTTTCTGTTCACACGACTTTGAAGTGTCAGAACTATTAAATGGTTCATTTGTTCGTATAAAAGTTATTAGAAAAACAAAATTGGCGCAAATTTGGAAAACGATTAATATATTTTACACGTAGGCATGTGAAACATTTTTACTGTTTATGGTGAAGGTATGGTTTATATCTTTTAGCGATAGGCTAATCATCCAGCCTATCAGACAAAAACAATTCGATTTATGTGACCACCACAAGTCTTGGATATTCAAAAAAAATTAAGAGGCTCCCTAGAGAAGCGAACAAGGAAATAAATATGGTAGGTCTATCGAAAACCCACTGGATATCTTGTTGGGGAAAGATGCACCACGTTCAGGTCGGCCGATCACTGAAAACGTCGATAAAAACATGAAGAAGGTTAAGTAAACTCAAGAGAGTCATGTGAAACTCATTCGAGGCAGTTTTTTGATTGAAAACACCAGAAATTCTAATCTGATGGAATAATGGTGTGCGCCGAGAAATGACCGAAAGTGGTTGACCAAAATGGCCAATACGTAGTTTAATAAAATTTAATTTTAATACATAAAAAAATTATGTGAATTTGTACAAAAAAAGTCCACGTACTTTTTCCTTATTCTGATATTTTGCTAACATTATGATAAAGGTTGACAATGCGTTTAGGGTACTTTACAATGTCTTCTTGACTTTACATCAATGTCGTCTTATTTTTCTATGTGTGCGTGTGTATATGTATTTGAACAAACGAAATTTTGTTTATTAAACAATATATAGAAATAATTTATTTAAATATTTTTTATATATTTAAATAAACATATAAAAAATATTTAATAGAGCTGAATGCCCGGGTGCCAGTGCTCAACTTAAGTAGGATAAACATTTATTCTTATATTTGTAATTATAAATAAATAAATAAAATAAAAATAGATTATTTGATATCATCGTTGAATTCGTTGCATTGTTAGTAAACAAGCATGGTACGAAAAAAGAGCGTGATAGAGGGAGACAGAAAGCAACAGAGAAATCAAAATCGAAACAAGTAACGAGTACAATAACGACAACAATCGAAAACATGATCATGCGCCCGGAAGATCGTGCTCTCTCCTCTCTCAAAGAACACAATTAGCGAATTGGAGTTGCGTGCTTCGCGTTATGCATTTCATTTATTTGTTTTTTTTTTTTTTCATTTTGCCTTTGCAATTAGCATTCTGCGTTTTTTGGTTTACTTGAATCGTGTCGCAAAGACGTTGGAGAGCTCGTTGATTGCCGCCTGACCAACGGCCTGGTTCACTTGACCGCGCATGCTCTCCGGTATGTAGCGATTGGCGCCGGTTTGCTGTGTAATGGCGCCGCCGACGCTGCCAGTGACGCGCCTGCAGACAACAGCAACAATGACAGACGGTAGGAACAGGATTAGCGGGTTTGTTTAGCGTTGGTTGATTTATATTTTTTTTAATATAAGTATTTTTTTTTTTTAGTTTAAGTGTTGGACACAACATTTTTTGCTTTTGTTTTGACTAAATAGTTGTAAAAAAAAAAAAAAAAAAAACAGAGAAAGTGTAGCACAAAGCTCGCTTTAACGTTTGAACCCCTTTTTTGTATACGTGCGTTTTTGAATAAAAAATACTTACTCTCAGCTAAGTGTGTTTTACATTATTTTTTTGGAATAAAATAAACAAAATAATACAACACAAAATTATGCAGTTAAAAACAATGCAACTCTGAAAACTGTGTACAGTTAAGTTAAATGATAATTAATGGTGATTGATGGATTTTTTTACGTGTGATTTAACTTTTGTTTGCGTGTCAGTCATGTGTAGGTATATACAGTGTTAAATTTTGTAACTTTTTTAAATTTTTAAATTGAGAAGTGTCGATTCTCAATTTAATTAGAATATGACACCTAATTCATTGTAATATGAGTATTTTAGGAGTCATTTGTAAGTGGGAGTACGAAATTTTTAAGACTAAATTATTTTAAGATGCTCTTTGAGTTTATAAAGGGCTCAAAATGAGAATATCAAAAGTGTTTCAAAGTGTCCAATGAGTTCATGGTCCACACCAAATAATGACAACCGGAAATAATTCGGAGAGACATGAATTTACCGTCTGTCAGTAAATTATTTTGTATAACAACATACCGAAATATTGAAAACAATTGAAAACTATGTTCGGATAATTTCGGAAACATTGCAATTAAGTAAGCCTCATAAATCTGCTGGTTAATATAAAACAAACAACTCAATTAGCACCTAAATGTGGTGAATACAAATCCAGTGAATGAATGATTGAATGCCTCTTTTAGCAATTCCTATTGTTTTTAACTCAGTGTTGCCAAAAAGCGTTTCTAAGATCTGTTAGCCACAAAGACTGATTTCCCTAAGTTGCCATTACGACGATAGATGGTGAAACAACTATTGATTTTATGACCTCAAGGTCGGGCAATACGATTTTCCTGTTCTTATTTTTTCAATTAAAATATATTAAAAAATAATAATCTTGTTTTGAAAGTGTGCGTTGTCAGTCTGTTGCTTTTGTGTTTGGTGTAGTTGCACACATTACAACAAATTGTTATTGGTTTTTATTTTAATTTATTTTTGACTTTTTTTGTAATGCTCATTTTATTTTAATTTTACATTTATTTTATTTTAATATATATATATTTCAAACAACAATAACAACACAAAAAGGTACTTTAGTTAACTTAATTATATTTGTTCCTATTTTTATAATATTTATATAAATATATATAATAGCATTTTGACTAAATTTGAGTTTTTCATGTATTTATGAATTTCTTTTAATAAGAAATGAATTTCTACGCTCTGTTGAAGTATAATAAAGTAATCGAAAGAAAATATAAAAAATAATTTTGTTTTAATATAATTTGCTCATTTTTAAAACAATGTAAAAAAAAATATTTTTTTACTTATTTATTATTAATATTTTTTTATTTTCATATTAATATATATATATATATTTTTTTTTTTTCTTTAGTACTTATTTTCATATTAATATATATATATATATTTTTTTTTCTTTTAGTACTTATGACATTTTTGTAAGTCGTTAAAACGCATTATTAAATTTTATTTTAGACAGAGATCTAAAAACTTTAACAAGAGGGAGAGAGTGCAATTAATCGAGTATATGAGCATATAACGGGGCCTCGAGCGAGCGAGCGAGCGAGATAGAGTGAGTAATTTGTAATGTTTTTGTGTTTGTGAAAGAGTTAAACAGCTAGCAACACTGACTGCATTTAACGGCGACTTTTTAAAATTAATATTTGTTGTTGGTTTTATTTTTAATAAACACATATTTTTAAATTTTTCATATGTTATAATGAACACAAAATAACATCGTAGAGCCATTCGAAAGCACAAACGGGAGAGATAAAGAAAAACATTTTTTTTTGTTAATTTTCAGTCTTGTTCTCTTTTAATGTGCAATTTTTTTAGGCATATTTTATTTTTTTAAGTGGTAAAACATAAATACAAATATGTACATATGTAATCATTAAAAAACAAACAAAAGCAATGTTGTAATAAATGTATACAATGGGAGGACCAACACCGACAAATTAATACATTTTTTTTTAAATAATTTTTTTTAACGGGACAGACAAAGAAAAACATTCATTTTCTCTTTTTAACGTGCAAATTTTGCTTCTGAAGCATATTATTTTTTTGTAAATGGCAAAACATAAATACGAAATATGTACATGTGTAATTATTGGAAAACGAAATGATACATTGGGCAGGCCAACACCAAAAATTAAATTATATAAAATAATTTTTTCTTTTAAATTAGCTAATTTTTAATTTAAAAATTAGTAAACAATACATTTTTTTATGTTTGTACAGAGCACACTACAGAGACAACAGACCTAATAAAGATTAATCCATACTAACAGGTTTTGTCTATGCAAGTCTTGAAGATTCTCATGTCTGCCAAAAATCTGTTAGTTTTTCAATATTGACTACTACACTAATTATAAATTAATATTATACTCGTCTTTCATTAACACACTGAGATATATGTAGAAAAATTTTAATTTTGTAGCATTTATCACATTTGTTCCTTTGATATTAATTCCTTGGCACGCTCATCACCAATCAACTGTTTCGTCTCTAGAAAAAAATTGAAACTAAATGAGAATAAATATGGCTGGCTTATTACTGCTTCACAACCACATGGTAATTATAAATTAGAGTTGTAGAGATACAGTAAAGCCTTAAAAAACCCAAAACATTCCAAAACAACTTGGGAATGTTCCACTCTATATGGCATCAAAATGGTTTCGGATCAAAAAAATTTCAGTAGCAAATATAGACAGAGGCTACTGAACCATTCGAATCCCCTGGCGTCAACGTCGGTTGAAACATCTCAATCAACTCTCCTAAATAGGAAATTGCAGATTTCTGCACCTTTGCTAAGCTCAAAGCACTATCCCTTCGATGTAAGTGAGTTGTAAAATCAGTTTGGTTGATAAACATTATAGTAAATAAAGATGAAGACATTTAATGTTCAAATAGAACGCGTTTGTAATTGGAATGAACACGGCGTCTAAACGCACTTTGAGACTCAACGTTTGACAGACAACATTTGCTAGTGTGATCTCCTGTAAGTTATTTTTAACCTACACCAAAGAAGTTTAAGTATCCTTATATTTTTTTGGAAATTATTTATTACGAATTTTCTTCTTCTTACGTAAAAGAATTGATTTTCAGTTAGAGTTTTTTTATTTATTTTATTTTATACAAAGATTACACAAGCAATTTGAGTTAGTAACAACACAATATAAATTGATTTTGACTTTAGGTTAAAATAGGATTAGTGATAGCACAGCCCAGAAACAAAAATTAACTAAAGGGAAAATGCAAAACTAAAGACGAAAGATAACATAACAATTGTGTGAGATAAAAATGATAAATTGAAATGTTAATATTAACACTTTAAAGAAGCACGAGGGCTTTATTCAAACACGGCAGAGTATAAATTTTTAACCTAATTTTTATATATCAAAAAAGAGGTCCCAACCGAGCGTTCATATTGTTATGCAATACGTTAATCGCTTCAAATACATTTTACATAACTCATCATGAAATCAATTTAAGAAAAAATAACAATAAAATAATATAATAAACTAAACAATTAAAAAAAAATGCATACTTCGGGCAACCGAAGATTTGATACTCTTCACACGGAATATATCGGCTGTGTAGATGTTCATTTTAGGGAAGTTTCATTATAGTATTTGTACAGTCATGGAATAATGTTTATTTCGAAATTTAAGCAGAACTCAAAGCCAGGTGTAAGTGCTTTGTCAACTAAAAATATTCTTTTCTAATGCAATTTTTGCTCATTTATGTTTGGCTCTGCCTCAGATATAAAAATTTCATATGCTGATATAGATAAGCAACTCTAGAGAAACTGCTGATTACACATTCTTCGCTAATGTCCTAACCACAGAAGTTTTTTCTTTTATTTTTTTAACTCTAGAAACGAACATGGCTGTGTTTTCAATTACGGTTCGGAACATATTTGAAGAAGTCATTAGTCATACCGAGGAACACTATACATCATAAAACACCCATAGCTTTAGCAATAGAAGATGTTAAATAATTATTAAGTATATAAAGTTGTTTCTTCTTTTGGTTGGTTCGCTGATCTAATTCGAGTAAATTTTGTTGTTCCTGTATTTCATGCTTACAGCATTATTATATATCGAATTGACCCCAGTTAAACTTTTCAGTTTGAGAATCTTGCATAATTGAAAAGATATGCCAAGATATGTGCAATGTATGGTTAAGAAAAAAACTTCATGTAAAATTTCAGAATCCCTGGCTAGAACATTAGAAGTAGAACTACACTTGTTGGTAGGACTAAAGACAGTTATTTAAAATTAATGTATTTGTATATGTGTGTATTTTATTGGGTTGTCCGTTAGCGCCGAATGCAACGTGAACAGTATAAATAGAGGAAACACAATCTGAATGAAAAATATTACTTACGAGGGTAACAGTGGTGCTGGAAGACCGCCACCAGGTCGGGCACCAGGCAATGGTGGTGCGCCACCACCGGGGCGATTTGGAATCGCTGGCGCTGGACGACCAGTGGTTGGAGGTGGTGGTGGACCGCGACCGCCAAGTGAGCCCTATCGAAGAGAATACGTTTAGCAATGCATAAGTACTTTTCTTTTACGTTGCTTGGTTATATCTAACTTACCTGTGAGGTGGGTGCGGGCTTGCGTGGACCACCAGGGCTGGGCGGCGAAAGTCGTGGATTATCCAAGCCGCTTGGTAGCCAATCATTCTTTACTGGCGGTGGAAGTGGCGATGACACAGTGGCCATTGAAACATCACCTGCGCGAAAGGTGAACAAAAAGGAAACAAGAGCTTTATAAGCAACACACCACTTGTCTATCCACTTCATTTCAACTTACCAATTATTTGCAGGGCATCCTTACAGGCGCGATACATTCGCAACATTTCCTCACGGCGTGTTGCTGACTCAGCCGATTCTTCCATCATTTGTGCCTGTAGAGCCAAAGTCATTGAGTACTGGTTTAAGTGGCGCTGCTACTGCAACACTCACCTGGTCACCGGAAGCATACAAATGCGCCAAAAGTTCACCATTGATAAAGTCCTTTGCATTATTGATGATCAGCATCATGATGGCTTTTGGCACCATATCGCGTGTCGTCTTTGTGACAATCTTCATGTACGAATCTACCAAGTTGCGTATTGTTTCCACCTGACGTTCCAGCTGTGGATCCGACGAACTTTCCTCATTGGCCGACTAAAAACACAGTCGAAAATTAATTGAAGTCTGAGTCTGGGACTGAGGCAAAGCAAAAACAAACACGCCTGCGTTTAACCAAGCGAAACTCAACGAATAAGAAGAAACCCACAAAATATACAAAAATCCAATTAAAATCAAGTAAGTTAAGATACATTATTGGAAGAATAAAAAACAACAAAAACTAATAAAACAAAAATAAAGAATTTACAAACGGGAAAAAATCGTTTCACACAAACTAAGCGAATATTAAAATTTGTATATGTAACAACTGTTTATATAAGTATATACATATATTTTGTTGTGATTTGCATAAAGTGTTGATTAATTGTAGTCATACAAATTGTTCAGGTAGACACACTTGAAATAATTTGGAGTTTCGCGAAATGTTCGTTAGAATTATGTTTTGAAATTTGTACAGAATATTTTTTTTATAATTTTATTTTTTTTTTTTTGCTTTACAGTTTTAATTTCTTTGTTTTTGTGTTTTGTGCAGTGCAGTTTTTCTTGTTGTATGCAGTTATAAAGCGATTATTTTCGTGCATTATTTTATTGTTAGTTTTAAGGTGATGAGTAACAAATTAAAAAAGGCGAATTAGAGAAAGAATTTTTAAAAATGCATAATTTTATTTGGTTGTGAGGGCTTGTCTTGGACTATCTCGCGACTTTAATAACGCTAAATCATGTTGGGAAAATGTGTGTGGTTATAATAACGTAATAATAAAAAAATGTTAAACGGAAAAAAAAATTGGAGACTCAAATTTCCAGTTGTAAACCATAATATCGTAGAGTTGGACATCTGACAACATCATGACTTTCAAGTATCAGTGATTTTGTATATTTTGTCACTATTTATTAAACAGGAATCATAATGCGCTTTTAAGCCATTTGTATCTACATAATATTAGCGCCAAGTGACGGACTACAGCCTGGGGTATTCGGTTGATTGCCTTATGCGCAACAGACGCATCCATCGCAGAACACGGCCGAAACGAAGCCTTTTAAGTCGCCGGACAGATGCTGTTGTAGCCAGTTTGCAGTGTTGCCAAGCGATTGCTAGGGGCCAACAATCGATCGTTGTATTAGGAAGGCAATCTCATCCCTTTTTTTGAGTCAAAAAAACTATAATTTAGAAGAACTTTTGATGCACTTGTTTAATTTGAAGAAGTGAGTGGCTTCAAAAGTGTGAGAACGGCGAGCTTACCGTTGGCGACAAAGACGACACAAGGCCGAAAATATACGAAGACGCGGCATTTTAATAGAAGAAGGTTAAGAAGCGCTAAACTTATCAAATTGGAAATCATTAAATTGGTTCCGAAATCTTTTTATATTCAGACAATGTCTTATTAAATATTTTTCGCGTTTGTATGCGAGCGGCCTACAGATGCTGCCGGACTAAAGAGAGAGAAAATAATTATGGATTTGTATTCAAATATCAAAAAAAAATTTGAGGAACATTGTTTAGGTAAAACTTCAAAATCGTACATTGTTAAAAAACTTAACCTTCGAACATTCTTTTTATACAACTTTTTTTTCGCAAAATTGAACTTTGCACAACAAAATTCATCCATTTAAATTGAGTGTATGTTCGAATGAAAAAGGAAAATTGCGTGCTTAAAAACTAACGTCGTTTATATGAAAATTGCGAGCGTATTTAGTGAATTTCGTGTTGACTATTACAACAAAATCGAAATTAAGCACAAAAAAAAAAATTTCGAAAAATATAACCATATCCATATAAAAAAGTTAACATTAAGAAACTAACAAAAAAAAATTAGTAAATAAAAAAATTTAATATCAACTCTCAAGAACATAAACTTTTAAAAAATAAATTTATCGTTATCATTGAAGAATATTTTCATAGTTACAACAAATCAAACATACTTTTCTCTGCAAACGGTTCGTTTTGAATTGTTCAACAATTTCAAAAGGCGGTTTCGATTTTTTTTATTATTGTTATTATTTTTATGTGGATTACAACAAGAAAAAAATAAAGTGGAAAATTTATTCATTTTAATAAAGTCAAATAAATATTATTCAACAAAATTTGTTGTTTTATAAATGGTGATACAAAATAAACGAAAACAATACACAACACAATAAAAAGAAAAAATGAAATTTTTAAATAACAATAACAACTAAAATCTAAACAAATTGAACAAAATACGATATATTAAAAAATAAATAAGTAGTAAATAATACGTAAATAACAAATATATATAAATACATAAAAAAAGGAAAAAAAAATATAAACAATAAAAATAATAATAATAATAATGGTAATAATAATAATAGTAATAATAATCATTATTATTAAAATATTATAATATTAAACAATAAATTAAAAATTAACAAAATAAATTATAAAAAAAATTAAAATTTAACAAAATAAAAAAATTGGTTAATAGTAATAAATAATAATAATAAAAAATATACAATATAAAATTTCACCAATCACCAAATGAAAAATATATATATAATATATATATAGTTTTTTACCGTTACAAAATTTATGTAAAATGAATGATTTTCTTTTATGAAATTCGCAATTAAATAAAACAAAAATTTATAAAAGTAAAAAATTTATAAACAATGTCAGAAAATTATGCAAATGAAACAAACCTCTTGTCCTTCCTGCGTGTCGTTTTCGAAACATATATTTTTAATTTTTATTGATTTTTTTGTTTTTTAAACATCGTTTTTTCGGTACATTGAAATCAGAGGAGCATACGAAGAAATATTACGTTATAATAAATATATATCAAAACTATATTTAGATTTTGTTACATATATTTTTTTAGATTTGTTACTTTGTTATTTGTATATGGTGTGTAAGTGAACGAGCAGAGTAGCATTTTAGCAGAGAAGTTTAGAGTTCGGGACTTATCCAATGGATAATTTAATTTTAATTATGTTTGAAAGCAAACATAAGTAAAAAGAAGTTTCAGTTTTAAGAATTTCTCTACTTCCACTGGGAAAATAATTAAGAAACCAAACTAATCAACTACCTTATAGTAAGACACTGAACTTAATTATGCTCTTCAGAAAATAAATTAATTAAAATAACAAGAAGAATATATTAATGAATGATTTAATGCGAGTAGATAATATTGTATATATATTATATATTTTAAATACATGACAAAAGTACAATAGAGTACGACATGTTTACAGAATACGACACGACATTAACAACTAAATATGTTAGTTACTTTGGTGGCGTATGTGAGCGCAATAGCGGTGACTGGCTAGGCAGACTAGTTTGCTGATGAATGATATGATCTTGAATTGATATGCTCATGACTAATGATTGAGCCAAATACTAAATCTGAGTGAGTTTGAAGAGTTGAAAAAAAAAAAAAGTAAATAAATAATAAAAATAATAAAAATAAAGGTTGCACTCGATTAATAAGAAATTGACTAATATCAATGTCAGACTTATGCCGAGAGTACTCACGGCGTTACAAAAACAACAGCGCGCGAGTTGTTCCTTTAGTATAGACACGCTCTTGGTGTATTGAGTACAATTATTATGATATAAAAGTTGGACTTATCATTGTCTAAATGAAACTCAATGTAGTGATATCAAAGAGGCACACCGTCATCCAAGAGGTTTAGTTTAAGGTGTCACACTCAGGCGAAAAAATAATGGCGACGATATTTTTTGGTATTCTGGTGAATACTATAAATAGTATAATTAAATCTGGAGCGTTTATAAGAAGTCACCAAAGATAGAAGAAGTGGTCTTCCTTCTAAATTTTTGTATCACCCACACTAAACTACACCATTATCTTATGCCAAATATACGTGTAAAACAAAAAAAACTTCGTGGGAAGAAGATTTTTGGCTATAAAGAAGTAAATAAGTAAGTAAGCAGTAGGCTTACTTTTTGACCAAACATAAAATATTTTTTTAGTGTGTATTAAAAATGACATTCAGATCTTTGAGCAAATGCCTTGTTAAAACTTTTTTTTTAAGGAAAGATGCTCCAAGAATCGTTCCGTTAAACGACTGTATGACCGATGAGCATTTTATTCAAGAGAATTGATAGTTTTTTTTTCTTTCCACTTTCCATATGTACAGGCCAAAGTGGGATGGTTACTGCCGTTTGCTACCACGGCGCAACCTAACCCAGCGGTTCAGGTTAAATGTCTTACACCACTTTATTTTTTCGTAGAGAATATAGAAAATTCAAATTTTCAGAAAGTGACATATAGATTTTAAGTTCTCACACATGACTGAATCATAAGTGTGTACTAACATGCGTAGAACAAACATTGGGAGTGAGCGATTCGTGAACTGTTCGTGAACTTTTTTCTATACACGCGACAGCACATGAATGAAAAATGAATGGGTTGGAACGGGGCATATTTTTTTGTTTAAAAGCTTAGCTCGCTTATATGTGTTAGTGTTTGGAAAAAAGTATTTCGAAGGCTCAAGAAACTAGCCCAATACGCACCTCATCGCCATTCTCTTGAGTTTCCTGTTTCTCGGGATAAACGCCAGCGCGTAGGAATGATGCCTTCCATGACTCCACATCCTCGACGGTTTCGCAGGACAATTCCAGTTGTTTGTAATCCTAGATTTAAGTGAATATGGTGTGCACATGTGTGTGTGTGTGTGTATGTAGGTGTGCGTGGAACAATCGGTCGGTCGATTGTAATGTGATTTTTTATTTTTTTTTAAATCAAGAGAGAGAGAAAGAGAGAAAAATAGAAAGAAAAAAAGAAGAAAAAGCGACCAAGCGCGTAAAAATGTACAAAGTTTCTCTAATTGTTTTAGGGTTTTGGTATTTTTTTTTTAAAGATTTTTTTAGCGTGAAAGCAGTTTTTTGTACGAACGTGTTTTTTAAATTCCACTTGCTGGTATTTTGTTGCATTTAAAAAAAGTTACATTGTTTTTGCGTTTGCTTTTTTCTATGATTTCAAATTGCTTCTCATTGTGGGTAGTATTATCAAAAATAAATAAATAAAATTAGCTCAACTACTGAAAAAGAGATAGGGTTTGTTTTTAAAATCTATTTACAATACTTGTGAGCAGGAGCTCATTTCACACGTGCGTGCAAACTGAACTCCCATTCACGCACAAAGTGGGAAAAATGTTGATAAAAACATAGTAATTTTTATCTTATACAAAAAAATCGATAATCAATTTCATTTGAAGACATTGAAAATTTGGATACTTTTTAATATATGTTTTTTAATATTATTTATCTATAATTTTTTATTTTTTTTATTTATATTTTTTGCTAGGCTTCAAATCAATTGCAAAATACTTGACACTCTTGAGTGCCGCCAAGCATGCTGCAATAATTTGAACATAACATTATGCTATGAAAATAATTTCAATTGTCGTTTTTTAAAATCATAGAGTTTGTCGTGGTTTTTTGAAATAAACGCGCCGAACAAAAAAAAAGTAGACTTAAAAAATTTAAACAAGGTCAACTTTGGCTCTGCCGAAGTTGCTACACTCTTCACACTCAAAGAATTCAACCTGATATTTGCATGGAAAATACTGAATAAAGTAATTCCAGAATCTTCAATAGAATTTTTAGCACCGCATAAGGCTTCTCTAAAATCTCTGCTTAATACATGAATTTCCCAGGTCACCACCAGTTGGGTTCATTATATAAAGACCCAACAAAACATATGCGTCCAAAATTGTCATTTCTAGGGTTACAAAAAAATGAGCTTGCGTCGGAAATACCCCGTCTAGTGGTCGATTCTGACTAATGAAGAGCGTACAATAAAAATAATGTTCATACAACATTATAGCTGTAGATCAAAATTTGGGAGTCTAACTTGGATGCATACAGAGAGGTACTGCTAAATTAACATGTTTCGTTGACGCACTGCTGAGGTGTACTAACATCAGCTGCTATAAACAAACTGGTTGACACATGGTATACGTTTTATTACTGTTGTTAAGGTTAGGTTAACAACTTCAAAATAAAATAAAATTGAATTATAATTTTTAGGGGGAATTTAATTTCAGCTACTTTTTGTCAATGTATACAATGCCTTAAGAGGTCTTCAATGTATCCGTCTCTATGTTACAAACATCTTGGTGAAGTGAAAATATATTCACTATGTGAAGAGTATTATAATTTATTTTGTTGTTATTTTTTTAAGTATTTCAGAATTTAGTTTTTCGTTTTTTACGATGTTATTTTAAGTCTACTCTTTTTTGTTCGTGTGCTTTGTTTTGAGTTTGATCAGTTTGAGATTTGTTTCTGTTACTGCTTTTGTTCTCAATAATATTATATTGATTGTTTTAAGTGTTTCTTTTAGAAATTTTTTTGTATGCTAACAAAAATTACTAACCTTATAAACATTACGTCCGTCGGGACTGAATAAAGCAAATGTAACACGTCTAGACATTGACATAAAGCCCTGTTCAATATCGCGTAATTTCAAACCATCCAAAGGTAACATGAATTTCTTTTCCTTCTCATCCTCGTCCTTGTACCAAGAGATGCTCTCCGATGTTAGCACAAACCAATAGGGACGCGAACCACCTGATGAGATGTGATGATGTAGTATGGCATGGTGTGGCATATGGTGGTGTAGTGGGATCCAACGACGGCATCAATTGCATGTTTCGAATTTCAATTTGATTTTTGTTTGTTTGAATTTCGCATTCGGAATATTTTGTATTTTAAATTTTTTTGTAATTATACAGAACGTGTCAGAATGATGGATGAGTGTATTAAGTCAGAGAGTGTATAAAGTTAAAGAAAATATGGAGATAGAGAAAAAGAGAGAGCGAGAGCGAGAGAGAAAGAGCAAGCAAATAGAAGAAAGCCAAGAAGAGAGCGTAAAAATAGAAATAAGAAAAAAGGATCGTCATTGATAAAATGACGAGAGCAAAAATTCGTAGAAATTAGTATATTTTAATTTTTTTTATTTTTTATTTAAAGTTTAGTTTGAAATTTTTTTGTTGCAATATTTAATTTTTATATATTTTATATATTTTTTATTTATATTTTGTGTTGTGTTTTTTTGTGGATTGTATTGCAGTGGTTAGTTTGTGTAAAGGGCGTGGCACACACACACACATGTAATGAAAATAAGGAGAAGAAGAATACAAAATTGTTTTGTTGTTATCGTGGTTGCCTCAATACATATTGTAAACCTTCCAAAAACAAAAGTGTAATATTCATCTTACAACTAAAAAAAAGCATATAAAACATATACGAGAATATGGGGGGGGCGACAAGAACGCTGCCAGTATGCTATACAACCTAAACTGTTGCCAGTCAACTACTACTATAAAAAACAGCAGCCGCACATAGAGGAAAAAAATTTCAAAACAACGAGCAGACAACAAGTATGCTAAATTCTTTGATTTATTTTTTGTCTGGATTTACTGACCAACATTTAAGTTTACAGATTTGATTTTCAACTTGACAATTGTATCAAGTTATGTTATATTGATGCATAACTGAACGCCCTAAGCATAAAAGTATGCAACAAAACTGAAGCAAAACTTTGATTAGAAAATATAGAAAATGTATAGTTGTCGTTCATATGAACACGCCGCATGTGTATTTTTGTATTACAGATACTTCTTATTTTATGACTGACTATAAAAAGTAAATTAACTTGCACAAAATTTAAATTTATTTACTGAAGCTGATAGATGGAATTTCCTGATGGGCAGGTACAAACTTGATTAGTTGCTAAGTCGGTAAATCGTAAAGTGAGCAATATTCCAAAGTAGTACCACCGAAAAGGTAGATACCACGTCATTTCATTTTTCATCACTCAATGACTGTGATTCTAACTCCATTGACTGTATGTCTATTTATGCTTTGGTGAAATGAGACGTGTGGAAATTGAGAAAAATGAAGTTAACAATCAAGGCTATGTTTCCGAAGAAGAAGTGTATTACATTAGTGGCGGCTGTTAATGTTTGTATTTGTTGTTGCCAACAGTTTTTCTTGGCATATGTAATACGATTAAATAGGCGGTGGTGCTTGATTAGGCCATGTAAAAATGAGTTCACTTTACTTAGACTCTACTACATTATATTTACAACCAAGAATTTACGACTAGAGCTACATAAGTATAGTTAACAACACACACAAAAATATACTAGCATTTTTTTCTACGGCTAAAAAGTACATATGCCACAATACAAGCAAATATACAATTAACGTCATATAAAGTGTACTATAAACGTAATCCGTTGTAATGAACAAGAACTTCGGTGTTACCCCAAGACATCTAATAGTAAAATGTAACAAGCTCGCCATTCAAATTTAGCGCAACCAGCTGAAAAGCATGCGACAGTTTTTTCGAGCGCTAAGAACAACATGCAAAATGAAAAGGATGCTATACCAAAACAGGGCTTTCACAAAGAAAAAATAAGAAAGACACGTACACTGAAAATAAAAAGAGGGCAGGTGAAAATAAATTGTATAAATAGACTTATACTCTTCTTGCAATGATTAGTATCTTTGTCACGAAGTTGGTAAAAGAGATATCAAAGATACACTATGTATATATATTCTTGATAAGCTCGCCCAGACGTGTGTACTACGACATGTCCATCTATTTGTCTGTCCTTCAGCTTCTGAGCTAGTACTGAAATTGTTCATGAAATTTTCTTTTCAACAGCTGTAAGTTTGGTTGTTCCGACTATTAGGAGCTATGCATTCCCATATATACCACAGATAAACCTCAGCTTTTTCAGCTGCCGTCGTACGTAAGTGCAACGTTGTTTAAACGAGTGAATCTCGGAAAATACCCAACCGATTTCAATGGGAATCTGTATGATTGGATCCCAAATCCATAAAAGGATAGTTTTGGACATAAAATGTGACGCTGTTGTCGAGTACTGGACATGTTTTTTTTTTTTTTTTTTTTTTTTTCATTAAAATGCCGCGAAAACGGAAAATTTCACACGGACAACTTTCCTTTCTGAGGCAGAACAATATCTGTTTCGGATCCACTAGTATACTTTTGCATGAAGTATGAAGAAGTCTTTGAAGATTTGACAGACGTAATTTCGGCTGCATTTACAATTCGAAGCCGTAGTATTACTGGATCATATTCCCCACGTATAATGTCATAGATCAAGTTGAGGTTTTTATAAAATTTTTTTTGTTATTGTCGTATCTAACTCAAGATCACGCCTATAAACTAAACTTATTTAAACTAAGATAAAGACCTAACATATTTAGCTCAAATTTTAGAATCTTTTATTTTGATTGTGTTTGTTAAGCGTGAAGAGTATAGCAACTTCGACATAGCCGAAGTTAAGCTTCATTCTTGGTTTCTTTTTGTATGAATGAAATGCAACATTGCTTGGGGCGAAAGTGCAGCGAAAAATTTTAACGTATACAAAAAATTTAATTATAATAATTTAAATTTACGGAAAAAAGTATTGTGTACAGAGTTTAAAATCGAATACAAACCAAGAACTCGTGGCAAAAACCTCTTCAAAGCTACAGAAACGAACAAAGAAAATAAAAATCGAAAAATAATAACCAAAGTAATGAGCAAAAAGATCAAGCAAAGTAAGAATTAAAAGAAATTAAAAAAAATATATAAAAAAAATAGTAGTTGGATAATAATTAATCGGCAGACAACAAGCTTGAACAATTCAGGCATCGAAAAGGATTTGTTAAAAATAATCGAATTTTTAACTATGTTAAATCAAATAGCGCACAGCACTGGACTGAGAAACCTTATAGTTAAAGGAAGAATCTGCGAATTAAAAAAGGCGATCATCGTCTATGCGATTTACATATGAAGCGTGCATAACGGTACGAATAGTGGCTTAAAACTATGACTAATAATCGCACATCTCACTGTGTACTCATATGTGAGGGAGCGTGAATTATTATTATTATTTTTTTTTTGGAAAAGTTACATTACAATATCTGTATCTGTATCTGTATCAGTATCGGTATGCGTGTGTGTGTGTGTGTCTGTGTTTATATTATATGTGGATTTGTTAAGCATAGGCAGTGCATATTGTTCATGGGAAAACTGATCCCGAAAGAAAAGGAGACAAAAAATACCTTTCATGATGCCCAAATTTTGTATGACCATGTGACCTTTGCGAATAACTTGATTGCCAAGTTGTCGAGTACCGGTCTTATTGGCATTTTCAGATTTATTCTGAGCACTGTAAATAGACAAAAGATATTTTGAAAATGCTGAAAATTGAACTAGATGAACTTTTACTAAATACATTGACTTTATTGTTGTTGCAAGATGATGTTTCTATGGGTCGATACTGTGATGAAGACCAGGTTGTATTTGGTGCTTTAAAGTATTTCTCATTTTTGTCAATCACGTTTTTGGCAATTTGGCGAGTCTCGATAGAACAAATCATTTCCATATATGTACAAACAAACGTTCGAAGTCCAACCATGCCAAGTTTTTCAGACGTTGGTTGGGAATTGATCTCAAATCTACATATGTAACGGCAGATCCGTATGAACAACACATTAAAAAATAAAAGTTACTGTAGCTGCAACAGATGGGATAGAGCCTCAAACATGCTCCCAACAACAACAACAACAACAACAACAACAACAACAACAACAACAACAAAATCAATGTATTTGGTTGCAGCAATTGCAGCAGGCATACTTAGCAAAACCAATGAAATCTTCATGATTCGTATTCATGTAGGCCAATTCAAAATCGATGAGTAAAAGTATCTGCTCCTTGCAGCGTTGTTCGCGCTGGCGTATGTGTGTGGTAATGATGCGTTCTGTTTCCTCGCGCAAGCGTGGATATCGTGACATCTTACAAATGAAAAAGTTTCAAGATCGTCAAATCAAAATCTTCATTCTCTTTGAACGGATCGAAGCAATAAACAATAGGAAATACTCACCTTATCGGTACACATGCGCACTACAGTGGACAACTCTTGTACGACTAGATCGACACATTTGATAACGGGTTCTTTCAATTGTGCAATTTGACGTTTGACAATCGCCTCGAATGCCATATCAGGTGTGAAGAGACCAACGCGAATACCGTGTATATTACGTATGGCAAATGAGATCTCCCGACGTAGTTCTTTCTCATCGCAAGCCATTTTAACAATTTCAAATCGAAGTCTGTACATGCGTTGATAGATTGAAAAATGAGTAAGGTCAGCATACTATACTATACTCAGATAAAGTACAGACTGAATTCCATTAATACGCTTACCGTTCATGGAATATACGATTGATCTTAGCACCGCCCGACAATTCATTTGTATTGACCAATGCCGAACCGGATCCTTCAATGGTACGCTCAAAGTCCGATTGCAACTGCTGAATCATTCTGGAATAAAGAAATAAGAACAACAAATTCGAAATGATCATCACAGAACGAATTCATATCGCTATGATCAACTACTCACTGTAACATTGCCTTCGTTTTGATGCTCGCATCACCGGGTTGGAAATGCTTGAATTCCTCGACCTCCTTTTCGAGTGTCAACATTTGCTTTTGCAATTTATCACGCAATCCAGGCAACGTGTCGCGTATATGATTCGTCAACTGTTGGTTTAGTACACGCTGCAAATACGGTGTGCCCAAACGATCGGCCATATGCCGATACGATGGATGACTTAAGAAGAATTTACGCTCGGCAGCCAACGCCATGTGTATATCCTTACGACCTTCGATATCCTTTTGCGAGCGATTGACAACGCCAATGTAACCACGACGCAATGGCAACAATTTATTCTCGAGTATATCACGTGCGTCGGTGCCCTCGTCCATCAGATCGAGTTTCGTAATAACGCCTATTGTACGCACACCCTGCGGATCGACCTCCTTGGCCAATTTCAGTGCATCCGAATTAGCCAAATCCGTATTGGCTGGCGTGACAGCTAAAATGAGACAAGTCTCTTTGCGTATAAATTGGAATATCATTGCTTTGATCTGCTGTTCAATATCGACCGGCTGATCGCCAATGGCAACCTTTGTCAGACCGGGCAAATCGATCAGGGTCAAATTGAGTACGTGCGGCGAATAAACGCGTAAGTTAATCGGAATGTTTGAGATGCCTTTATTGTTACCAGTGACTCGATCAGTCTCATCTTCAATCTCTTTGCGAATCTCGTCGAAGTTGGAGAACTTTTTGCCCTTGCAATGCAGAAATTCGCCATGTTCTAAAAAGTGTAAAATGTAAATGTGTATAGTGCGCAACGTATTTGTTTGATTGGTTCCTCATTTTCGAGGGTTAAGTTTACATACCAGTTATACCATTAATCAACTGCAATATTAATGGCCGCCGCGTCACGATGCCTGAACCACGTGGCAGGAAGTCTCTAAAAGTAAAAGTAAAAAGGGGAAAGAATCAGTATCGGAGAAACATTCTCTATGCATAAATGGATGGTTTCGATGGTAAATAAAAAATGAGACATTATAATTTTATAATAATTAACTTAAAGAGATCGTTCAGTTAAATAAATTGTTTACTAATCGTGTTGCAAATGAAAATCTTGCATCATCTTCGCTACGGCAAATCCACACCACAGCAAATAGCTTTAAAGCGCCTTTTATGGAGGCTTCTCTTTAAAACCTTGTATTAGAATTAACTTCCCTATACCCTCGAGAAGCAGTGGATCCAGCCAAGAGAGCGCGGTCGCTGACTTTGATGTTAGTCTCACACATAATTCAGCCACTTCGCTACTGATTTAACAATATTTCTAATACTTTCCTTCTGTATTTTAAAAGCCCGACTGCAGGTACAGTCAAATTTCCCTATAGCGAATCCGCACGGGACAAAAAAATTGCTTCGTTATATGAAAAATTCAATTATCAAAAACAAATTATGTGTACTTAAAATCAACTCCTAATAGGGGGAGCATCGCTGTATAGAAGACCACTATGGGAAAGTTCGACTGTACAATAATAACGAAGATCTGTTACTTTCAGGGAGATCGAAAGACAAATCTATTGATTATATAGTAAGATGTAGTCCCACAACGTCCAATGCAACTCACATTATAAGTATTTGCCCATTCGACCTAACTCTTAGACTTTTTAACACTCCCTCCAAACAAATACATTTGGAAAATATAAAATCTCTTAATAACATCCTCAGATTTGCCAATGATTTAAAAGATTGCTCAAACGAATTTCCCAGTTGCAATTTCGATTACTCATTGATTAGTGGTCGGTCTGGTATCTTCGTTACTCGCATGAATCATACACAAGTGATGAACTTCAAAGTCTCTCATTTTTGAAGTATCTTACCAAAACACATTTAAATTTAATTTTTGATTGTGTGTTCCTCGAATGTGATAAAAACAATAATAAGCGAATATGTTGAAAAAAGCACAACAATAAAAACAACAAAAAGAAAATATCGCAAATTCGTTTAGATTATAACAAAAAAGCCAAGACAACCAAACAATAAATGTTATGGCAGTGCTGGGTGCTTAGTCTGGACGTCGATCGCGTCACTTTATCAGCTCGTTTCGTGAATTACTTCAAAATAATTAAGTTTTTTCTTTCTGAGATATATAAATTGAGTCGTGTTGAGTGTGAATGTTGGTGATGATGGTGATGTTGCTTCTTCTGCTTCTGCATACACATACAATTGTCACACAAAGTCTCAAGTCTGATAAGTAAACTGTAAAGATACATCCGGGCATTATACCATTCATGGAGAGCATTATCAAATTCGAACTCTTATTTCATTTTATTTATTTATTTTATTTTTGTTATGAGAAAGAGTGTAAACTGGGTCGCTCTGAGGGTATCGGTCGTACCGTTAATTTGTTTACTATATGACAATTAATCTTCATACCTCCGTAATCCACTACGCTAATATATTATAGACTTTAAGCGTCGATCCAAACTTGGAATGATCTGACATTCAATGTGATGCAAAAATCGTACTAAACTGTGATCGTCCCTTTGTTCCAGAAACACAAGAGTTCCCATATTAGCACTTTTTATAGAAAACTTAAAAGAATATTTTAAAACAAAACAAGAAACAATTTGGCAATACTCTTGCGACTTTTGACGAAGTTGTAAAACTATTCACTGTATGAACAGTATAAAAACTCTCGCAGTAGTTACATGTATTATTATTTAATAGCTCCTATTTAAAGAAAGTAGACATAAGGTCTCTTAAGAGCTAACGAGGCAAACCCAAAGGACACCACTTGAGATCTAAAGTAGCTAAGAAATGCACTCAATATTTATATAACTACAGGTGCCATCATCTCTATGGGGGTGCCCTTTATGTTTCGGAACTATTCGATGCCAGTTGGCAAGTATATTTTATATGAAGGTCAAATACAAGATGGTCTTTTGTATCTCGCTCTGATAAATATGATTTTATATATGTTTACCTAAAGCATCAGCTCGGTATTATTGGCCTTTGGCTACTCAGATATGCAATAAATACTGTTAAATCGGTCTACACGAACTTCACGGCCACTTGCCCTGTATTTCGTCCCAGTATCTCGGTCTTACCCTGGACAGAAGGCTTAACTTGCAGGAGCATATAATAAGGAAGAAGAAGCAATTCACCCTGAAGATGTGGAAAATGTACTGGCTGTTAAGGAATTGATCCCAGGCCAGACTGCATAATAAAGTGCTGTTGTAATAATTAAACCAATATGGACACACGGCATCCAATTATGTACCCTATAACATATAATTCTGACATAGAAGTTATGCAACGCTTTTGTAAAAGAAGAAATAAAACGGTTTGGTGAGTTACCCCAACTCCCTTGCTATGGACCTGCTGGACAACAGGCTACAAAGCATCCTTGACCATCCCTTTCGTTTCCAATCAAAATAACTGCTATATACTGATGTCTGATTATCATTCATGTTCATATATTTGATCACGTCATGTACTCCATGTTATGTGTATTTTTTACCTGTATAGACAAATATATTGAATGTGCGTGCACTTGTAAATAAAAAAGAATGAAAAAAAGTATTTAAATATGATGTCATTTTTGTTAATGAAATTAAAAAATTTAGATTCTCAAATGTTTATTTAAGTTAAGATTTAGACAACTGGTATTTTACAAACATATCAAACCACCTGCGAAAACTTGGTGACATTTGCCATTGCGAATAAATCAAATGGTGTATGTTTCGTTGTGAATGCCAAATAAATAACACAGTTCAAAAAGACGTCAATGGGAGAGAGTGCAGAACAAAACGCCCCCAACAAAGGCTGTTTTGCGTTGGACAAAGCAAAGAAAGACCGAAGTACAGAGCTACACGAAATGGAAAACAAATTGAAATCTAGGCTTTACCTAATGAATTTTGTTAGTCTAAAATATATTTGAACATATGCTGATTATTTTTTTTTTCATTTTTTATTTCTTATAGTGTCTATATAATATATTGAAAAATAGGGATAAGAAAACATATTTTTATGGCAGCCAAATGATTCACAGCGAAGAATGTTTACCAGGTGGAGTTTGCTCATGTCGGGTTAATATAACGGCGGTTAATCCGTTGTAAAGGATCGTTAACCCTTAAAATGTCATAACTTTCAAACAGCTCAGTGGATTTGGAATGGAAAGAACGCAACACAAGCATATAGAATCATTTAAGTTTATGTATGTACGTATGATGTTACTTTATCGAAATTTATAGCCGAGTTGATCGCTTGCTATCGTTCTGGTAATTTGGATGTGCACTATGCACTATGCTTTGGTCGAACAGCTTGATGAATTTATCGATAAGGTTCAAAAAGGCTGGTTACGAGAGCACTAAGGTCTTAATTTCAATACAGTAATTTGCTTGAGAAACTAAATGAAAAATGTAATCCATCGACTTAAGATCCACAAGCTGTGGCAACACCAGAGTAGTCAGCAAAGGTGGTGTGCTGTGGGATTAATTACGTAGTAGGAACGTTAAACAACTAATAAAAATTTAAGGAAACCAATAAAAATAGCTGAATATGCTACTAGAAACTCACATTCTGAAGCAGTAAAGAGCTATACATACTACTTCACTTGGTAACATAAATGATTGATGACAACAAATTAGCTTTTGCTATTAAGACTCTATGTTGTCCACCTGGGTAGGCTATTTCCGGCATATCTGTGTGCTACCGTCCTATCTGAAAACCATTTACACTGGCTACTTGATCACCAACTCTGCCACTATTGTGAAGGTGGTATTCAATGTATCAGCTGGTTAGGCCTCGCATATTGGCTTTAATTACTTTATACCAATTAGTGTATCGTCCATTCAACTGAAAATATATTTATCTTAGGTAATCTATTATTCGCTCTTAACCAATCCTTAGCACGTGTAATTTTCAGAGAAAGTCTTGTATTCCCTAATCCTTTGCTAGGGGGTAGGAGGCAATAAATTGAGAAAAGTAAAAACTTTGGAAACATACGCCGTCTTACAATCCTGACATTTTACTCTTAAATTATCATTTGTTTCAATTTCTACACAAGCATAAGGTGTTGTTTTGCTTGGCAGATCACCAATGCGTTTCAAGCAGAGGTCACGACAATTCCAAACGCATTCAGTTTTCAACCAGGGGCACGAGATGTCAAACTCATGCGTATTTTTGAAGCGTTGAATCGTGTTGAACATGGTTTTATCTTCAAAACGTAAGCGCGTTGGTGTCTCTCTCTTACGCCGACCTTTTGGTGTTCGATGGCGCGGCGACTGGGCTAGGTGGTTTCACCCTTTTGTGGTGACCTTGTGTGTGCAATGCGTTTTTGTTCTTGAAATCGCCTGGCGACTGTGCAAAATACCGCATGCTTAATTGGTATCTCCCTTCGTCGTCAAACTCAGCTCAGTATCATTCTGCCATAGGCCAAGCAAAGACAAGACGCTCAAGCTCAGCGCAGAATATAAGTATCACTCTGACATCTAAGCGAATGAGAGAATAAGAACATTAGCGAAAACAAGCAGCGCCCGACCGACCAGATCAATGCGCTCAAGGCATGAAGTCACACACACACAAACAGAAATTCTGCCGATATTATACAACGCGTTTATTAATTCGTGTTGTTACTGTTTTTTTCTTTTGAATTAAATAAATATTGAGCGCTCGTACGTTTTAACTTTTAAATAACAACAGAAAACATAAAAATTGGTATTGATGTTTTCCCTAACCCATTAAAAGCCAATACCATTTAAAACAAAAAAATATAGACTTCGTGTATTTAGTTATAGTTAAAATGATATAGAATACTAAAAAAATATACTAAAAGTTAAAACAATTTTTGGTAAGTTGGTTTTTCAGCCGTACCCAAGCGAGTGCAACGGCAGAATAGGTAAGCATTTTTTCAAATTTTCATAGAGTGAAAAATTTTGAAACATTCTTTTTCTACGCACAATGCTATGTCACATTGTTCGCAAGTCCATCTAATTCGGTTGTGACATTCTCGATAGCGTGTAGGATTGGAAATTCTTTTTGGAAATTCTTTTTGGAAATTCTTTTTGGATATTCTTTTCCAGCATTAGTTGGTACACCCGAAATTATCAATCGCGTGGGTGTTACGGAAGTCTGAGTGTAATTTCGTAAATGATGACGAACAATGCTGCGATGAAATTCTAGTAAGTCCATGTTGGAGCTATTGGCTGCCTTATACAACTTCCATGCATTCACCATAACTGAATTAATCATAACAGTGAAAAGCGGCCACCACCATTTCTTTGAACGGAATTTTACCCGATAAACATTGACGGCTTGATCCTGAAGGTCAACGCCTCCCATTGCTAAATTGTATTCTGCGATCAGTTTTGGTTGTTGGACTTTTATTTTTGGGTTTTCAGTCGAACACCATCGGTTGACGGAATGCAACGGCTCAATACCCTCAAAGTTTGAACCAATCGTTACAGCGCTGTTGTCGTTTCAGTTCAAAAATAGTACATTATTAGTGGTATCATATCTGTGATCATAAAAACTACTTTTTTCCTCTTTGAATTCTGATTTCGAACTCAAGGACATTTCTTTGTTCTCAACTCGCGAACAGTCCCAATAGCCCGGAATCCCTTTTTTTAGCATAACCAGCAGATGATGTAAAGAAATTATAAAAATATATAACGTTGTCAGAAGGATTAGGAACGTTGTCCAAAAAATCAACAACGACTCTGGATCCCAGTGGCATTTGTGGCATTTCCTTAGTGACACCTTTAGCACCACAATAGGTGTCGAATTGGTACAAATAACCGCAAGAGCTAGTAAGCATCCAATTTTTAAAGCTAAACAGGTTAAAGCTTTTCTTCTAATAAATTGTTTCGCGGAGTGGCTGCCAAAATAACGAACTATTGCTTGATCGATCGAAAGCTTTCCATGCATATATCCTAATTGGCAACATTTCTTGGTTTGTAACTCACTGAAAGGCCTTATTTTTGCCATTTTGTCGTTAGGTATATTGTTATCGGCAATATGGCTATATTTTTTGATGTCTTTAAACCTGTTTCGTGACATATTGTTAGCGACAAATAGTAAATGTGTATCTTCATATATTTGTCAATACATATTCTCCCTTGGCATGGAGTGATAGCCGCTAAACAACAGAATGCCCAAAAAAGTTTTCAATTCATTTTCGTTGAAAGAAAAATTGTGAGCGTTAGCCTGCGTGGCCTAGAGACGGGTTTGTTCAACTACAAAATTTACAACCTCGTTATCAAATAAAGTTTCGAAAACCTCAATCGGCGATAATCCATCTAAATCCGTTACAATTTTTAACTTTTTCTCCATAAAATATATAATTATAGGCTTTTCAGAGGCACAAGATCTTCGTGACCATTTAGGAGAATTTTCTGCAGGTTCGGGGCTTTTAATTTTTCGACGCAACTCCTCCAGTGTTACATTGTCTACCACTGCTATAAAATACCTATATTGCACCTGGTACATCTTGTGACAAAGTGTCGGTGTAAGGTTCCTCGGCGTCGCCCTTCTCCTCAATCTGAATCTGGTGGAATAACAATATCGAAAGAACCGTGATTTGAAGAACTCTCCACAAAGTCCAAAGCAGTGCCCAAATTGGCGAAACTTCCACCGTAAAATGTTGACATTTTGATGCCTTCAAATTCCATCTCAATGCGACAAGTCCAGAAAAATTGTTCACCTTAACAGCCGTTGTACTCAAGCGGGTATACTACTTTTTTAACTCACCTAGCGTTTCCAAAAATTATTTTTAAGGTCTAACTCGTTCAAATTATAAAAACATAAGTATTTTACTTTGCAAAATAAGAAAACAGTTTTTAAATTTTAACATAACTCACTTCCGACGCAATTAAATGAACAGCGACCTACTCAAAATGCGTATAATTGACGAAGTGGTATCAAAATAAAGCAAAATATTGATAACGGGAAATCGTTTTCGATAATATGTGTATATGCGTTTCTTATAAAACGTATGTGTGATGAACGTACGCAATAAACTATGGACAATTTTTTTTCGTTACATTTTACAGCTATTTGAAAGTGACCAATTTTCTGTACCCAAGCAAGTACAATGGCCACGAATGGGTTAAATTCAATTCAATAAATAATAAAATAACCATTTGCTGCTATATGCATATTTAGGCACACACACACATATGTACATACCAAATCGTCTCTATGCTTATGCGCATGCGGACACATGTGAATTAAAAAATTTGCCATAGTGAAATCTATTGTGAATGTGCTGGAACTTTAAGCAGAGGCGGTAGCAGAGGTAAAAGATCAACAAAGTAAACATTTATGTTTACTTTTCTGTGTTTTCTGTTGAGGCAAAAAAGCGCCGAAATACTTAAGCTTTTCATTAAGAGAAGACAGCAACGATAGAAGAATAAAAAATAATATTATAAATAAATATTTTTTTCTACATCATTCTGTACTCTCTTGCTCACAAGAGACAAGCAACAAAAAAGAAACGCTACATAAGCAAAGAAAATCACCATTAAGTCAGAGTTCACAATGGTTGACAACACCGACAAACGATAAAAACAATAATAATAATAATAAATAATAATAATAATAATAACAATAATAAATATTAATAATAATAAATAATATTAATAAATAATTATATTAATAAATAATTATAAATATAATAAGTAATAATAAATAATAATAATAATAATAAAAATAATAATAATGATATGACGATGATTACTGAACTGACTCATCTGGCTAGCTTGCATTTATTTAAACTCTTTTACTCTCTCATTTGTTTTGCACAAATATTTAATTAAATTGTTTTTATACCACAATTCAAACTCATTTAATCATCGCATACACCAACTGTCTTTGTGTGTATTTGTTGCTTAATGTGCCGGCTTCGGCATGAGTTTTTCATTCTTTTCCTTGTTTAGTACGAGGGCGGATCACCAAAGTGTTGGTGTGAAACACAACTCTGGTGACAATTGTCACCATTTCGGTAGTAAACCACTAGCCACTTTTTGTATACTGGTAGCTACTGAATTCAGTAGTCGTAAGTAAGTAATGCAGAGGCGAACCAGTAAGTGAGAACAATCAAGGGCATGCGCCGTCCAGACACAAACGTTGCTTGGCAACGCAATCGGCATATCCGAAAGCGACCCGAACGACTTCTTGCGGAGCCCGAAACCCAAGCATATTTCTTTTATCAACAATAGATTGTGAAAAAATTATAGTTTAAATGAAAAATTAAAACAACGCGGAGCTGTGCAATAGATTTGATGCAAATTTTAAATTAAGAAAAATTAGAGGTCATCCAATGCTATAAATGTGGTAATTAAAATGAAACGCGTGCAGTTTAAAACAGTTGATAAAGGTAAGTGTATAGATTAAAAAAATTGCCTCGGTAGCCTAGTGGAAGTCAACAGGCTGCCGGCCGCAGAGGTCGGGGTTCAAACCCCACTCCGGTAGGTGACTTCGTTGTTTCTTGGCGCCGCTCTATGGCACTCCCGCAGTCTATTCTACCAGCGGATCATGTTGCGATTATTGCATATTTTTTTATTTCCTTGTTAACAACTTTAGGGAGCCTATAAGTCCTCCGCAACCTTGTTCAATTTTTTTGAATATCCAAGACATATGGTGGTTACATAAATCGAATGGTTTTTGTCTGATAGGCTGTATGATTAGAGCCTGCCGCTACCAGTCGTTGCTAATGGGAGTACCATCCAGCGTCGCCAAGGAACAACAACGCCACCTACAGGAAGTTGGAGGCATTAACCCATAACCATAAAATCACGGCTAACCAATAGCATAACTCATGGTCATAAACTACCTTCCTCTTTTTACATTTATTTATGTATATGTGTTTATATTTATTTGTATTTATTTCAGTTTTTTATTTACTTAATGCTATTATTCAATTTGAGTATTCAAGACTTGTGTAAATCGCACAGTTATTTGTCTGCATCAAAATTAGATAAGCTCTAATCAAAATTGGAGCTATGACATTCAAAGAGCATACATTCTTATAGAGTACACGTTTCTCTCACGAAAGCTCTTCGCGTTTTTCTACAGAGGAGAAACTATTAGATCCTGTTAGCTATCTGACAGGGCGAAGTGGCAGTAGGTCATTTTAAAAGTGATAAATGTGAAAGTACACTGTATTCCTTCTTGTTATGGATTTTATTTTCTGCTAATTTCTGCCCAATTGTGTGATTGCGTTTTGTAATTCTCGTGTGTGAATGAGAATGTATTGGGTTTTTAATATTTTCCTTGCGTGCGAGACTTGGTTCTTATTGATCAACGAAAAATGTTGCAGCGTCACACAATCGACTATCAACTATACAAGCGTACAATGAATACTATTAGGCAATTGTTGTTATGTGAAACTTTTTCTTGGGAGTGAAAATTTGCAATATTTCAAGACCGTCACGAAATGTTCTACGACAGAGATGATGTGAGAGAAACAGAACTTTATTATATGCGCGGCGAATGTCCGTAGAAAAGAAATCGAGGAACACAGATAAACTGCGATGTGTTTGCAATTGTACTCATTTGTGGGGAATAAAAAAACAACAACAACAAACATCAAATGTCCCTTAGTTTTTAGTTATTAACATGTCGTACGTTACATACATTTAGGAACGACATGCATCCTTCCAATTTGTGAAAATTTTGCATATGCATATGTATATATATATATATTGTTGTGCATTTGTTGCATATATAAAATCTGTGCATTTGTTTGTTACAAACGCGCTTATCTTTACCTTGGGTTCGGTTTGAAGTCTTCTATGTGGACCGGATATATGGCCTTGGGATGGGATTATTTCGATTATACAGATTTACGTCTATATAAAAATTCTCTTATGAATTTTATATCAAAGTTCTAAGTAAAGTTTACCATACTGAAATAGGATTTTCTGTTATCCATCACTCCCTTACTCAGTGCTAAATACAGACAACCCAAATGTGTTTTCCATTAATATTAAAAAATGCCTTAAAACTGGCAAAACAACGTTTGCGGATAAAGCTACTACTTATTAAAATACGCTATGACCTCGTTTTATGTTTTTGATTAGAAAATACATACATATGGTTGAATAAGGGCTAAGTGGGATATCAATGAAATGCTTGTGTGTAAATGGCACTGCCTGTAGAGGTGGTGCCCTTAAAGAAAAGCAGGTCGTAAAACCATAACCTTTTATTTTTATTATTTTCTTCTTGCTGTTTTAGTACGGTAAAATTTTGCATATAGAGGCTTGTCAATGTTGTTCTTGCAATAGGTTTGGTACTGTCTATCTACTGGGTTAAACCAATTCCAACATTTAAATATTTGTGCGAATAGTGAGAGAGACGAGAGAGCAAAGCAGATCCGAAGTGAGCGCAACCTTACGCAAATCTCGTTGTACAAAGGAAAATGGAATAGTGACGACTAATCAGCGATCGCCATAGTATTGATTTGTCGTATGTTACCGACTTTGTAACGCAATGCGTTAATTGTTATAAAAAATAAAATTTTCATATTTTCTTTATATTATTGATTCATTGGGTCCCTTCAGCAGAAGTCAACGCTGAGTTTTCGCTGATGTAAATACTCAATATACAATTTCGTTCGCAATTCAGGGATTACGCTGACTAAAAATCCATCACAAAAAGTTTTTTTTTTTTGGAACCAACGGATTTCAATCAAATGTGTTCGTTTGTAAACAAAGAATTAAAAATGCAATTGTTAATAAAATTTGCTTCAAAGGTAGAATGTAATTATATTTATTTATATGTATATGTTTTTAATTTAATTTGCCTCAGACTTCTATGACGCCCATTTCATAACTTCGAAATTTTACAAGCAAACGCCAGTGCGTTCAGAGAACACAAATTAGCCAGTGGTTAGTAAGTAAGCAAAAAAAAAATTTGCGCTTCTACTGAATTCACCCATTGCCAATATGTTTCATATCAGAACCTCATAAGTGGTAAGCACACTCAAACTTTTTTAAGAATCAACGTATTTTGTGCGGTTTGTGGCCACACACAAATTAAAGTCAGATTTTCCGTGTAAAGGGAAGCTATTTAATAGGGATGTAAAAAAAATTCGATGCATCGAGTATAATCCCACCAAATAATGGCCCCCAAACAACTCATATAACTGTTTTAACATTGTATTTTTAATCGTTCATCGATTTTTTTCACACGAAAATCGAACAATTCCCAAAATTCGTGGTGCAGTAAAAATATTTTAAATAAGACATTTAACAAGCAAACCGTGAATTAATTGATACTTATATTTTACTCAAAATCAATGTAAGTAAATACATAATACATAAGTAAAAACCTAATGGTTTGTGTAAACGGGTTACAATGCACATACAAAACAATAGTCTCACAGTTGTTGAAGAGTCAAATGCATCAATGATCTGGAATCGACTTCAACACATGGCACTGCCGTACAAACCAGAAAATGATTATAACGCGCGTATATACGAATGTCGTTGAACCACCGCTCAAACTTTTGGAAACAATCAAACGTTCCTTTTCTTATATCTTTAATCTCGTCAAAAAATACTTGTCTGCACTGTCTGGACGAATGGAGAGACTTATCTGAAGCAAGCACACTGTCAAAACTGCTGCAACTTGCTGGAACTGCGGAAGCTGAATTGGATCTTACGGCCTAGCAGTCAACTTAGCCTTAGCAATAAGGTGATGGTATATAAGGCTATAGTGGTGCTACTGTATCGAATGTTCTTCTCATACAGAAGATGCTTAACTCTGCCCTTCGTCAGTTAGTCAACGCACCTTGGTACGTACGTAACGATGTTATTTCCCGAGACCTGCGAATCCCCTCGGTACGAGAGCAAATCAACCGGCACACAAGCCGTTATAATGACCGACTAAGGAATCATATCAATAGACTGGCATCTGCTCTTGTTACAAACACCTCAAGTAGGAGACTCAAGAGCCTTCACCCTAATGATCTGTGGTTACACAGATGTCAAAGAGGACGTAGACTCCTTTTCTGATTCTCTAATTTTTTGTCATTGTTAAATATGTTCTTTGTAAATTGTTTCGACTTTAAGTCATCTGCCAGTTTATTTAGTTTATTGTTAAATCAATGTTTGATACCCGTTAAGTCGGGGTTTAATGTTATCCAATTAATTTAAAAAATAATAATAATAATAATAATAATAATAATAATAATAATAATATTCCTGTAATTTGTTTATTCCCATTCCCATTGGCTTGAGTCGTTCGTGCCTTTTATTTTATTTGTTTTTTTTTCTCATACATTTCTTTCGTCGTTGCTTCCTTTTGCAAACTGCATTGGTAACAAAGTGGGTCATTAACATATGCAAATGGCAAATCAGAACAAACGGAAGTGAAGATGATGGCAGACTCAATGTCTCTAGGAATGACAATGAGAAGAGTGCGCTTGATGTTATTCTCTCATCTCTCCATACGCTGTCCTTCAACTTATACAACCAAACACACACACACATTCAATTAGTCAGACAGTCAATTTCGTCAGGGTTACCAACCAAGCCTTACAAAGCGTGGTGCGATGATGCTTTGCTTTCAATGGTATGTTGCTGCTGCTCTTTGTTCGCACTCTTTTCATATTGCATCATTCTTAAGCCTCATTAAATGCATTTCCATTGCTTTTAGCCATGATTTGTTTGGCTTAAAAAAAAACCATTAAAAGCTACGAATGAAAAGAGATGAATATTATATAATCAGCAGATAGCAGAGTGGCTATCAGATCCATGTCATTGAAGATGGCGTTGCTTACATTCGCATGGCGCAACACAAAATAAATTAATCAATTAAAGACGAAGAATGTGAATCAAATAAAAAAAATTTCGCTCGTTTAATAGAAAAGTCCCATAACTCAAAAAGCACCACTTTCCAGAAAACGAGTTTAAAGTGTCTAATTTATGTGCTTGCAGAAAAAGAACGACATATACTCTTCTCACGCGGAGACCATACAAATTATTAATATGAACATTTTAAATTAAAAATTCTGCATCAATAACTCAATTGTGGCAGCAGCTGGGCCTATTGATAAGTAAAAAAGCAGCTATTTTATTACAAAACACAAATTCTTTTTTCGTTATCTATCGTTATCGCAAATGCCATCAATGATGTGTGTGTATAAATTTACAAAACTACATACACATATATTAACGGGAAATTCTTAGTCCAATTCCGACACACACAGCCTCAGACAACACGATAATCCCTGAGTCACACTATCAATTGTTATGTAATTCAGCTATGACCGACTTAAGATACGTGTAAAGCGCAACATTAAAATTGTGCACATAACATTGTAGCAGCCAACTTAATCCAAACTGCACACACACAAACTTTTAGGTTTTCCTTTTTTTTTAAAAAATAAATAAAAATGTACACCACCATCATTAAGATGAGCGTTCTCATTAGACGCTTTGTCAGTGTCAATTAGCGTTGTGGTTTGGGTGTGTGTGTGTGTGTGAATGTTGTTAGTTCAGCCAAAAAACGATAGCATAAAAGAGGCTATTACTCATGTCCATACACATGTTATCGACCTAGTGCAATGGGTGGTTGGATGATTGTTTGAATAAGTCTATGTGTGTGTATGTGTAAATCTATACGCGAAAAGAGGATTCAAATATAGTATTTTTTATGTATAAAAATACATGTAGAGAAAGAAGGGACATTACAAACTAGGATACGAAAAGAGAAAGAGAAAGAGGAAAAATGAAGAAAGGCACTGCGTTATCAAAGTACTTATCTATGTTTAAGCTCTTTCCTCTTTCTCTCTCGATTGCTGAATATTGTGAGAATGCCAATTCGAGGCAAAATAAATAAATTGCATAAAACATATCCTCATGCAACGACTCAAAGTTGAAGTACATATTTGCATGTACACATGCACACCTATGTCGGTACAAACAATAATATAAGAACACAGCTGTGCGAGAGTGTATGACATAAAGAGCGAAAAAAGGAAGGGAGAGAGAGAGAGAGAGAGCAAAAGACGATTATTAAATGGCCGAAATAAAAGTCAAGGCGCATTGATTTTTGCAGCTATTTTTCAAATAGTAAATGGTGAATTGAGAAAGCAGAGTGAAGAGTAAGTGACCATATGAACACCAACACACTCAACCTTGCTGTTTTAGGCTGCAAAGACGTGTGAGGGGTTGTGGGCTATTGTGTGGTAACAAACGAGTAACTGTGTAAGGTGAATAAAACCGATAACACAATTAGGGTGGTTGAGCTGCAGGCAACAAAAACTCAAAATATATATATGCATATATGTGCAGAAAAACAGATAATGTGTGTGTGTGATTGCGTATTTGAGAGAGTGAGAGAGTCTGCAGCAAGGTGGTTGTGATAGGACTTATGCGTTTGTTTCTCTGTGTTTGCCTTGTATTCATTTTACATGTAGTTATAATTCCTAATATTTTCATTTTATGAATGCTAATATTTTCCATATTCTATGTTTGAGACTGGCTTTGGCTTCCCACCTGCAGAAAGCACTCACAGACGGACAATGAGTAGCATAAACTGCCATCCACAAACACAAGCAACGAAGCACATCAAACAAACAAAATACAATGAAAAAATAATAATAAATAAACTAAAACAAGCGGACTGGTAAGTTGGTTCGTTGAATGTTTGTGAGCCAACAGAAGGAAGAAGCGTCAATGGTAAAGAATAGCTACTAGGATCTTGAATTGTATGTCTATAAATAATTAGGCAACAATACATGAGACCATCGCTTCTGTAAAAAGTGCTTTTAGCCGAATATGCCTTATCATCATTCACACACTGAGAATTGGGACCTAAACGTAACAAGAAGCAAATCGAAACCTCAAACTTTTTTCGAAGCGGTCGGGTTTATGTCCGGAACTAGCCGAGATCAGATAGTGGTCGACCAAGTACCATTTCAACATAGCCTACCTAGGCTGTTACATAACTAAAATAACTGCCACAAACCCTACATACAACAGCATACGTAAAGTCATGTATGTATATGTTTGAAAAAAGTGTACTACTTTGTCAAGAATAAAAGGAAAACAACACATTCCAGAATGTACTTCTGCATGTAAAAATGAAGTAAATATTTCACATTTCCAAGTTGACAGGGATAATCTGCAATATAAAGTTACACAGCAACGTTTATTTTATTTAAGTGCAAGTAACATAATCGTTTTAAGTGATAGACGTGCAAATCAAAGAGTATTTATTCTTTGGTGCAAATATCAGCTTAAAAAAGAAGGATCGACTGGCACGATTAATATTATAGGAACAAACGGTATGAAAAAGTACATTGCAAGCCCATAGAACGCGCAATGCACATGCCAGTATTCGCTGACATTCAAACTAGAATGGGGATTCACTGAATTGTAGGCCTTTAAAAAAATAGGTCCTAATGTGTAGAGGCACATAAATCGTGTTTGTGGTTTTACTTCCTTTGCTCAGCATAATGCGTTTTTTTTTTGTATAATAAGACAATTTGCATACATAGAACTTACTTGCCCACAAAGTTTTCCAATACTGAACTCTTGCCAGCCGATTGACCACCAACGACAGCGATTTGAGGCAAATCAAGCTGCATGTGGACGCCCAACGATGTGAATGCATCCTGCAGCTTATTGACAATTGGAATTAGGTTGTCCATTTTTAATGATGTTGGTGCAGATATTTGATAATGGCGACGACGTTGGTGTTGGTGCTGATGCGGTTTGGTTGCGGTTTAGCTATTAAACCGTTTGGCACAGGCCGCCGCCTACTGTCGACTCCTTTAAACAAATGCTTAGACCGCTTGTGTCACGATTTCTTGACAATCACGCACGAACTTTCAAGCACACACAAATTAATACAACGGTCTATTCGTCTTCTTTTTTCCTGCTCGTTCTCTCACTTTCTCTATCGCTTTTTTTCTTTTCTTTTAACAGGCTTTTTACCAACGCACTTCTTTGGTTTGCTTGCTGTGCTTTCTTGCGTTCTTTTGCGTCTATGCGCTATTGATCACTTTTGTTGCTGTTGTTATTGTTGCTGTGGTTGTTTTCTTTGCTGATTCTTGTTGTTTTTACCCAATTAGAATTATTTACACTTTCAAATTTTGATGATTGCACTTAAAATTTTCCTATTTTCCTACTTATTCTTATTCGATCTTTTGGAATTTTATCCCCCTTTTTCGTTTACTTTTGCACTTATAAATCAGAAACTGGAAGAAAAATTTTATGCTTTAAACTTTTGCTTTTTTTGTAATTAAACAAATTTAATAAATACAGAAAAACAAAAAAAAAATTATATATATATATATATACATATATTTTTCTTCATAAAGACGGACTGACGAAAAAGGTGACGACCGACGGCGACTTCCCTCTTTGGTATCTATCACGGTTTTAATGCTCGGTCCATCAAAATGATTTCGATTTTCTGATTGTTGACTCTATCTCTCTCTCTCTCTCTATGGATGTATGCGAGCATTTTTGTGTGCCGTTTTTTCTTCTTCCTCAGGCGTACAAAACGCCTCCTATTCTTCTGACACGTTCGTATATCATTCGTTTCTTTAGTGTTGTTCTTGAGCGCGCATAAAAGCCAAGAGAGCCATAGAAAAAGTTATCGCGCATGTGTGCTTCTTCTTGCATAAATTGCAGTTCACCACAATTAAACGACACCAATTGATTAATTTTATAGATTTTTTTTACTTTACATATCATTCGCCCTTGCTTGCTAGCGTGCGTTCTGTTCATTGGGTTTGTGTATATTCAAGTTTTTTGGTTGCATGCACACAAACACACATACACGCACATGACTCATGCTTAATGCCGCACTTTTACCACAGAAACTTGAACTCAACCACAATAAAACACATACTTCCAGAAAGTGTTAAAGCCCCAAAACCTATTTATTTTTTCTAAATAAAAAAGTTCTCCACAACACAATCCGAAATTACTAGTCACCTTTGACCGGTTATGCTGAATGAGCGCGTCGTCAGCACACGACCGACCACTAGCGTTAACTGCTGGTAAACGATAAACTAGTCGTACTACAAGCTGCAATGCGTATCAGAGTATCGAGTTATTTATTAACACGGTAATCTTCTACATTTATTATAAAATCGCAATTTATTTCATGTTTTTTACAGCATTATAGTAGTACTTATTACTATAAGCAATGTATATTTTAATAATTCATTAGTTTTGTTGTTTGCGAGTAATTGGTGAATAAAATGTCGTTATCGATAACTTACGATAACATTCTTTGCTTAAGTTATTTTGAAAATACAATCTGCATGAAGTATTTCAATATTTGAGTTTTTTGTTAATATATTTTTTTGTTAAATTTGAAACGGTAATTTTTACATAATAATTTGAATTGATACTAATTACTCAAATGGCTGTTAGGGTCAAAATATAGTTGAAGGGTAATAATCTGCTAATATTCGATACTCGCACTGCTCACCATTCTAGCCGGAGCACTCGTCATGGTCAATATAACGTAAGCTGTCTACATGGAGGTGTTCCAAATGTTTTCCACAATTATGCTGAAAGAACTCACTGAAAGAACTATTTAATTATCCATAGCCATTTTGAAACTTTTGTACCAGGGCGTAAAATGGCAAGAGGTATGTGACGGCCTAAATTTATCTTTCCATATTACACTAGTGGAGTCTCAAAGCTAACTGGAGGACTATCCCTTCAAGTCATCATTGTACCATATGGATGTTTGTATGAGAACTATTCCTATAGTTTTTGAGCTAAGAAGCAGAAATTTTGCACGAAGCTATATTTTTACCTTATGCTGTACAATAATCTTTATCCACTTGAGCTTAAATTAGTCCTATCGTTTGGAATGAACTTCAGGACAGAGTATAGGACTATATTCTAACCAAACTACCTCAAGGCTCTTAGATTTATCTGTCAATCGCTCCATTTAGGTATTTTTTTTTATATTATTTTTTTTATATAAATATATTGTATTTATTTAAAATAATTATTAACTAGTTTTCTACTACCTTCAGTGGCAGCCTAACCTAATTGTATATAAAAGAAAAAGAAAAAATAATGTAAACCTATGACTTACAAACAACTTATAAAGAGTAATACCTATTTACATATTTACAATTACTTATTTATATAAAGAAAATTTACTAAATTTGACAAAAGAAACTTATGAAAGGACCCTCGTAGGAAGATCCTGTGGGTGACAATTTAGGTATTGATATTGTATTTCTCATAATAGCTTCAAGTGTTGTGCATATATTTATATATATTTCTACCCTGAGAAAAACTCTGAGAAATCAGCTCACTGCACCTTCACATTAAGGCAAGACATCTGTCCGGTTGTGACTTACAACACAATCATCATTCCGCAAATGGAGCAAATCCGGTATCTCGGTTTGATCCTGGATAAGCGTCTTACTGGCGTGCACACATTAAGGTAGTTACAGCGCGCTGCTACCAAAATCTCAAGAAAGTGGAGTGACTCCTCCGCCCATTGAACAAGTTATCTTTAACTAATAAAAGGCTCATCTATCTGCAAATAGTGGCACATGCTTGGCGGTACGCCATACAAATTTGGGGCACTACTGCTGCCTACAACATCAGAAGAGTGCAGGCGTGTCAGAGCAAGGCTCTCAGAAGATTTACGGGCGCCCCTTGGTACGTCCGCAACACCACGCTGCATAGGGATCTTGCCGTGCCAACTGTTATGGAGGTGATTAATTCTCACAGCTGCCGCTTTCACTACAGACTTTTGTCGCACCCAAATCCGCTAGCTTTCTCCCTCACCCGTATCTCAACAAGGCGTAGAATGAAGAGGCTACACCCTCATGATCTCCCCTTAAGAAGGTATCAGCCTTCTATGTTATTGCCTTTACAGCGCAATTATCATCATTTTTAATTTAGTCTAAGTCTAATTTTTTTTTTCACGTCATTATTTTTTTAATCCGACAAATGTGTTATGCAGTTTACTGCGTTAAATGTTATAAAATAATTATGAAAAAAAAGAGAAAAATATATGCATACGAAGAAAAATAATATGCCGGTCGTCACACGCGTAGGGCTGAGGAACTTAGGGTGGCCGAAGAGCCCAGCAAAGGTCGCGGTGCATTGCCGAGTGATGCTGATGATGGGAAGATTATGGACATTGTTAAATTTCTTTGTCTTTTAGTTATTTCATTGTTGTTGTTTTTGTATGTGGGAAATCTTTAAGTATTGGATTGATGCAACACAAAAGAAAAAAAAGAAGAAAAAAAACGATTATACTGAGTTTCAAAAGAAATTTGACTCTGCTGCCTTTCGGCTGTTTCAGGAAGCAGTTACACAGCAAGTCTACAAAAAGGGAGGGTTCATTCAGTTCACCTCGGGGACATTTTTAAAACTGTTCAGTTTTGAAAACTCGATTTATTGCCTCAAGGCCTCTGAGTGCAGGCTGAACCACCACTTTTCTATGATGCATCCGGATGTTTTGATAATTGAGGCGATCAAATCGGAAAATATTTACACGGCTTATGAAAAGTCACAAGACAAGTGTGGACAAAAACCACACGTGGTTGCCATACAGATGATATTGAAAACGAACCGTTATGGTGTGAGAGTGAGAGAAGAACTGTAAGAAATGGTAAATTGGATTTTTCAATATTCTATATATGTATTTATTGCATTCAAATAAGGTAAGATGAAAAAGAATAATAGTGGCATTAAATTTTAAAATATAACTCCAATAATCGAAACTTTGTCAAAACGAAAACTGCTGATTTTTTTTGGAGCTCACTGAAGACTGGCAACTCTGCAACCCTAACCCCAAAGTGCTTGCATAAAAACAACGATACGTGTGGGATAGTGGAGGTACACAACAAAGTGCACACGAACAATGGCATCAACAACAACAAAGATGTTACGAAACACTTTGTTTGTGCAAAGCCTTACTTACTGCGGCCCCACTTATGTCCGAAACCACCATCAACTGCTGGCCAACAGCAAAAGTGGCGTCCCGACGATTGTTAATCAACGAACAGAGCGCCGCGGGAAAAGCACTAGCGCAAGCAAGAGCATCGCGCGCCAGGGTAAAATTATGAATAAACTCTTTGGTAATCGCCTGCCGGGTAGCAAGAAACGCTGGTACCCCAACAATGAGACAACGACAACAACCAGTGGAAGTGGCCACGTGCAGATGCCACCTAGCGTCACATTTCAGGCATCGCAGTTCGGGAAGAAGAGCGGCGCGGGTGCAGGCAAGAATACAATACGTCGCATGGTCGTGCTCAATAAACTATTCATGACGCACATCACCGATCTATTAGCCACAGGCGAAGCGTCCGAATCGATTATGGGTCGTGGAATGCAAGTCTCCTGCGTGAAAATCTCATCGGACTTCACCTGCGTCAATGTCTATTGGTTGGGCAGTGGCGATGTTCTGAAAGATGCTTCGCTTGAGGCGGAGTTACAAGCATGCAGCGGTCGTTTGCGGCACGAATTGTCGCAACTGCGCCTCATGGGCGAAGTGCCGCGCATCAAATTCGTGCGCGACAAGAAGGGCACCAATCTCTATCAAGTGGAGTCCATTTTGCGAGGCATTGATTTCGAAGAATTGGCGGCAAAAGATGAAGCCGAACAGGAAAGTGACGAGACAATGCAACAACAAAAGCCTTGCTTCAATGCCGCTCAAATCATGCGTCGCGAATTTTACTATGGTGCAGATGACGGTGAGCGGGTAGGCAAGAACCCGGCACCAGAGGCGCAAACGCTCTCCGCTAACTCAGCTGCTGAATCACTGCGTCTGCCTGAGATGCGACACGATGTGCTCGGCTTGGATCATCGACTTATCGTGTCAAAGATCTTAACGAAAATGCGCAAATCGCAACAAGCTTGGGATAAACACCAACATCAACAGGAGCAAAACGAGATCGTCACCGCTGGCAACAGTCTAACACCACCATCCGAATTGGCGCTCGTACAACGCATGCTCGCAGAGGCCGGACAGTCAGCCGAGAAGTTCGAAACATTTTTGGCCAAGCAACGGCGTGCGCGCAAAGAGACGCCCGAACGCAAAAAACATCAACGCTACGATGGACTCAACGATTTGACAGCCATGCAAAGCAGCCCTGACGAAGAGCCCACTGCGCTGTTGTCGCAACAGTTGCGCCGGCGCTATGAAGAAGAGGACTTCATTATCGAGGATCATTGTGATAAGAACCATAAATAGACTATATATAATCTGTGTTGTTACTACCATGTACCACGCACCCTTCACGATTGTTAGTTTTGTTTTTAACTAGTCTTAAGCTGTTGTTGTATAATAAATAAGTCGCATTAAAGCAGACCGCCATCTTCACGACTTATTATTATTATTGTACAAGTTGGAGCAATAATTCGAAAGGATGATGGTTAGCAGAGGCAAGATAGAGATTGAGATGTATGCGGGAGACTCAATATCTCGTTCTTCCTAGATGTTTGTAGGAGCCTGTTTTTTTCAGGCGCTTAAGCGGTCTGACTGGTAGGAAATTCCTCGCAAGTTTGTTGGAGTGCCTTCAGAGTTTGTCACTATATCGGCTTGTATGCCTTTCGATCTGCTCCTCACAGTATGCAAATTGTGGTCACGGTGTAGTGTCACATTGCGCACGTACCAGGGGCAGTCGGTAATCTGCCTAAGGGCCCGAATCTGCAGCAGCTGTATACGATTGCAATCGGTCTTTGCAGCAATACCCTAAATCTGTGCTCCATATAACCAATGCACTTGGAAGAGACTTCTTCTTGATGAGCCATCCGAGTCGTTGCATCCTCTGGTGACATTATTGGCGTGTAGCGGCCAGATGCTGCCGGAAGATGAGCCTCTTATTCAGGGTGATGCCCAGGTATTTAGCCTGCAACGGTTGCTATAGAGACTCACCTTCTATCTGCCTATAAAGAAAGTATCAAAAAGGAAAGCGTCTTGCCAGATGGATAACACCTTTACAGGTCGATGTGGGTGTGTGTAATGAACGGGGCAATTAAAAAAAGATGCTTAGTATCGTTGCCTCACTACGAACAGCGGCTATGAAGTAATGAGTACCATGAGTAACCTGTAGGATTGTGGTATAAAAGGCTACAGTCATACTACTGCTGAGCTGAGGTATGACCGTCATCTAAGAGGCAAGCCACCCCCAAAACACGACACTCCAACTGCAGCTACCACTGCCCCCTCAACATCAACTAGCTCCTTTGATCGGTATACGGAGAAATTCGGTGACTTCGGTTGTTTACATCCCGCTAATAACTAATGTCATACTTAATGCGCCTGTGTCTCAGCCAATTGCGATTTGGATGTATCAGGTTGCACCGAGGTCAGGTAGAACTTCTCAGTTTTCAGTCGACCAGACCATTCATTCTAGCATGTACTTTATAAGAATTCGTACTTCGCTACATCACCCACTGAGGTCAGAATCAAATGTGAAGAGGTAAGGTATTAATCATTTAATGAGATGTGCCACTTCCTAAATCTCATAATGAAAAAGGGCTTTTGTTAGGGCTTTTTTGGTTCCGTTGAACATTGCATCGAGCGCCTTTTTATGAGCTTCGTTCTCAACTTGTTTCGATGGATTTTTGCTTAGTACTCTGCTTCGTGCAGAGCTATGAAATTTACGAGCCTAAGCATTTTTCCAAAGCCAGCCAGCGATTTTAGTTCCACGAGGACTTATTATATAGACTTGCAATTAAAAATATAATTTCACTGAATATAGAAGCCATTTTGGCTATAGGCATTCCTTTGTGGATACATGTAAGTTTTTGTCACTCTCTGATGAACTCTGGTATTATAAGGACTTTGGACTATATCCAGAAATATTGCCAACTATCACAAGATGGCACCACAAGGTTGATTGCTCGATTAGAGCGAGTGAGAAGGACCGTCCGTCAACCGTCCTCATTGGTACTAAACACAACTCTCTATATGATTTGGTTTAGTTAGAGTGACCAATTTTGTCTTGAACACTTCATGCCATTTGGTTAAAACATTACCTTCAGGCACATGAGAGCCGGTGTCCCGCAGGGGAGTGTCTTAGCTCCGGTCCTGTACTCCTTATATACCTCTGATATGCCTACAACTAGAGATGAGCATTCGATTATTGCTACTTACGCGGACGATACGGCAGTTATTTTCAACTCTGCCTCTCTGAACGAAGCTGCGGAGAAATTGTCCAGCTACCTGGATAGATTCCACTCTTGGGCCAGGCGTTGGAATATAGCCATAAACTCTGAGAAATCAGCTCACTGTACCTTCACATTAAGGCAAGGCGTCTGTCCGGTTGTGACTTACAACACAAGAATCATTCCGCAAATGGAGCAAATCCGGTATCTCGGTTTGATCCTGGATAAGCGTCTTACCTGGCGTGCACACATTAAGGTAGTTACAGCGCGCTGCTATCAAAAGCTCAAGAAATTGGAGTGGCTCCTCCGCCCATCGAATAAGTTATCTTTAACTAATAAAAGGCTCATCTATCTGCAAGTAGTGGCACCTGCTTGGCGCTACGCCATACAAATTTGGGGCACTACTGCTGCCTACAACATCAGAAGAGTGCAGGCGTGTCAGAGCAAGGCTCTCAGAAGATTTATGGGCGCCCCTTGGTACGTCCGCAACTCCACGCTGCATAGGGATCTTGCCGTGCCAACTGTTATGGAGGTGATTAATTCTCACAGCTGCCGCTATCACTACAGACTTTTGTCGCACCCAAATCCTCTAGCTTTCTCCCTCACCCGTATCTCAACAAGGCGTAGACTGAAGAGGCTGCACCCACATGATCTCCCTCTAAGAAGGATACAGCCTTCTATAATTAATTAAGTTAGTATAAGTCTAATTTTTTATTTTTATTGTCACGTCATTATTTTTTAAATCCGACAAATGTTTTATGCAGTTTACTGCGTTTAATGTTATAATTTAATTTAAAAAAAAAAAAAAAAAGGTTAAAACATTACCAATCAATCCATCGTGTTTAGTGTTAAAACAACTTTCGGTTATATGTTATATTTCGGTGTTTTTGGCCTCTAGATCTAAGAGACGCGAAGCATCTACTTACTTTTCATGTCGCATACCGCGTACAATGGCATGTACAAGTTTAAAAAAAAAATCCATAGAACACAAATTAGTGCGACACAGTCGGTACTCTTAAATATTTCGAAGATATATATTTAAAAAAAATATATATATAAAAAAAAAAACACTGGGTTTAGGTCCATTTTATATTGAGGTTTTCTATTTGTTGAAATTAATATAATTTTCAAAAAGGTGTTGGATTTGATTGCCTTATATCCTCAAGAAGCATGGTACCTGTAACGAGCGAAAGAGAGATAGAGAATTAGCTAAATTGTTTATAGGCAAAACAATAACAACAATTAAATAAACTAAATTATAATCAGTGAAAACTTGTATGGCAGCAGTGTTAATGCTCAGTCGAAAGATGGTGATAAGTTTCATTCATCATAAAATGCATTAATAAATTAAATACAATAAAAACTCTGAAGGACAGAGTGAGAGAAAGAACTCAAACAGGAAACAAACCTTAGGGCCATCCTACTCATTTTCCAACACGTATGCATTATAAAATATATATTGTTTCGCCTATTCGAAGAGACCAAAGCCCATATCGTCATCCTCGGAATCAGATTCTTCTTTTTTCTCCTCCTTCTTGGCTTCCTTTTTCTCTCCACCAGCAGCAGCGGCGGGTGCACCAGCAGGCGCAGCAGCTGCAGCAACGGCACCACCTACTGGCAACGATGACAATTTCTCGCGTCCTTCCTTGATCAAATCATCAACGGACTTGCCGTTGAGCTCTTTAACAACACGTCCCAGACGCTCAGTATCGGCCTCAATGCCTACCGAACTAAGGATCTTCTCGAGATCGGCAGATTTGGGGTTCTCGTTGCCACCGATTGCGGCCAAAAGATATGCAGCCACGTAACGCATGCTAGAAATGAATAAATAGAACAAAGTTATTTTTTGTATACAAAGCAACACAACAATATAATCGTCATTTATCTTTAACATCTTTGCATTAAAATAGTGCTGATAATGTACAATTCAATATTTATATTTATTTAGCTTTCTTAGCTAAATATTGGACGAATTTCTATTTTAGTTTCCTTCTTTTGATTGCCACTTACTTTAAGCTTTTATTTCTCGCGCGAAACGTGTACAGCAAGAAAACCAGAAAACAACCTTCGCTCGGAAACTCTGAAACGAAAAGAACGCAAGCGAAGCGAGTGGTGAGTTTGTTGCTTCCGCTTTCGGTTGACAGCTGCCGTCACCAGTTGTCAGCGCGTACGGTGCAGTGTTGCAAAGTACATATAAACAACCAAACCTACGCAAAACCTACCTAGATGGCGTGCATAAGAGAAATATGAAATGTAAGAGTATAGCAAATGTTTAACATACTAATGAATTCAAGGGGTCCTGACCTTCGAAAGTCATCAGTTAGATAGTCTTGAAAGTGGAGCAATTTCACTACAGAAAGTGCACTTCTTTCTGAAACAGCCGGATGTCAGCAAAGCTATATTTCTTTTGAAACTCAATAGAAAAAAATTTTGAGCGGGCAAAATGGTATGATGGGCTTGGTTTTGTTAATTTCTTTTGTGTTGATTCGTGTTCTTCGTGTCTTGTGGTCGCTTTTATATATATAAATGAACATGGAAGCTAACACTTTTCCAGAGCGCTTTAATGCAGTAAGTGCATTAAGCGTAGGTCGCTTTTCAAACCCGACGCTAACAAGTCGTTATTCACAGTCAGCTGTATGTTTCGTGCAGAGTTGCTATGTGGTGTAATTATTTTGCTTTGTTTTCATTTTTTTTAAAGTTTCGCGAATTAAATACTGAAAAATCATTGTAAAACGTTATTAAAAATTAAGATAAGCTTTATACATTTATATTTTATTTTATACAATGTGTTTTTTTTAAATAACTTATTCTGAAGGGTAAGGCACATAACATTTAATGCGCATGGAAAATCTGAAGAAGAAAAATAAGAACGCAATGAAGACCCACATAAACATAAACACTTATAAAAAACTGTTTTAAGGCAATCCGATTTTAGCTAAACTGCTTTCAGCTGCCATATAAATTTAGTATACGACACACTTCAAAGCGTTGATGACCATACTTACTGCTTAACCAGCTAAGTTGTGGCATCATAGAACGAAAGTATTTTCTGTACGTATGACGTATATTACCTATGCTTATATACCCATATGCATCAAGTCAATTCTGACAAAGCATAGGAAACTTTGAATGGACCTGCCAATCGACTTTCAAAATCAATCCTTGCAAAATTATATAAAAAAATAAAATAAAATAAATACATATTATTCGTATTATAAATGTTAACAAGATTTTTCGGTATGCTTTACCGTACTCAACGTCAATGTATTTTCATGAAAATTATACAACATAAAGAGAGAGTGTGGGCTGCGAAATTTCGAACACTGGTCAATGTCAATACTAGTTTGCATAAAAGCACTTAATCATCGCCGGTTTGTTCTACGCACAACAGCAAAGTAATCAGAAATATGGTAAGAACAAATTTACGTTTGCACGCGAGGAATTGCAACGTTTGGTCAATGGCAAAGCAATTGAATTATCAAGTCGTGTATCAGGCTCCTTTTATTTGCTGTAACTGTTAACATTTACGGAATTATGCATTTCCGTCCAACACGCGAGGTTAGTTTAATCGGTAAGCAATTCAAACGCCGTTTAAATTTCTGTGAAAATAGCGGACCGCCAAAAGTATAAAGCTTTGGACTCAAGGGACCCAATGGGGGAAGACTACCAAATGGTTGTCCGAATGGCGCAAATATGACACCGGTTCAGGCACCGTCTTATCAATGAGTTCGGAAAATAAGGAGCGTGAAAGGTTCAATCATCCGTTCTTAGTATTAAAGAATCTGCCTAGAGGATTCATTGAGGTAACGATAAGGAGATTTTACGTAATGTTAAGTTACAAGTGGTGTTCGTTAATTACAAAACAAATACTTGTTTCTTGGGCACCAGTCACACGGAGTAATCATTTCGAAGACCCGAAAAACTGGATTACGGAATAACCATAGAAATTGGCCAAAGGAAGAAAAATGAAAAGGGAATTGCCGAATCTCCAGGATGAGGCGGCGGAAGAAGAGATTCCTAAAAGCAAACCCGAGAAAAGTGTGGATATGGAATTGCGGTAAGATAAACCCATTAATTATTGTCTCAATTCTAATTAAATTCATTGCAGCAAAATTAGGACTTCGGACACTACTCCGAACCACCCGATTTTTAGGTGTAAGCCATTGTTGTCCGATGAACAGTATGAATGCAAAGATTCTATAATAATTTGCCATGATCCGATGCGCCGTTATTTGAAAGGCAGTGACGAAATCGAATTGTAGCGCTGTAAGGTTTTTCAAGTCCCAAAAGTATTATGCGACATATATTCTGAATTTGAGTATCGCTCGGGCCGAACTATTATAAAGTGAGTTGAAAAATGTTTAAGGCATTTAACGTACTAGACTCTTCAACGGTTGAAAAGTGCTCAGAAAACATCACAGAGAATTTCTTGGACGAACTGATACGACTCATATGAGTGAATTTAGGATGCCTCGGGATATAGTATATATATTACTAGCAGGGGCCCGGCCCGGCGCGTTGCCGCCTTCGCATGCGTCTCCCTCTTCGCATGTTTCAGTAGCTCTGCGCTCTGTCTACTGCTGTGATTTTCTCGTTGATCTTCCAGTGTTTGAGTTTTTGGGTGGCATTTCGTGTTATTCGCTTTTTAGATTTTTTTTTTCAATCGAATATTCGAAAATTTCTGCTTTGCACTGTTTGAGCAGCACTGCCGGCAAAGTCTTTCTGTTTTAATAACGCGCCATATCGACGTTGCATTGACATTATGAAATGTCTGCACCTCTCGATAGTTATTGCATACCATGCTTCTTTAACTTTGTCAAATAGCTTATCGAAATGTGTTATATTCTGTTGAGCAATGACTTTTTTAATATAGTCCCTTAAATGCTCAATGGGATTCAGGTCTGGGCTGCACGACGGCCATTTAAGAACGCTGACTGAATTTTGTTCTAAGAATTGTTTAGTTTGGGTCAAAAACTCGCGGAAAAGTCCTAATGACTGGCATATTTTCATCCGCCCATAGTAGCAAGAATTCACACAATATATCGACGTATTTCTCCTTGGTGACAATTCCTTCTATGCGGTGTATTTGACCAACTCCATTCCAAGAGAAACATCCCCAGACATTGATTTTACCACCGCCGTGCTTGACGACAGTTAACACATACCTCGGATCAAGCTCTGTCCGTTTTCGCCGTCTTACATATTTTCTACCATCTGTGCCAAGGCGGTTGATCTTCGATTCGTCACTCCAGACCACATACTTCCATCTATTGAGCGACCAATCAGCATGATTGGCATTTTCTTTGATTTAATTGCACCAATGGCTTCTTACGTAAAATTCGTCCATGGAGTCCAACCTCAACCAAACGACGAGCGACAGTTCGTTTTGATATTTGTACATCGTATTGACCCATTATTTCGCGCTGAATAACCGCAGCATTCTTACGAGGATCAGACTTTGCTTTGCGCACAATTTGGTGATCCATTTGTACAGAAGTCTTACGCGGTGTTTTTTTGCGTGGAACATTTTCTAGTGTATTATACTTCCGGAAATGCTCAAGTGCATCAAATATCATCTTTTTCGAGCAATTTAACTGAGTTGCAATCGCTTGATAAGTTATGCTGGTCCTTCGAATCTCCACAATTGACTTGCGCAGGGCACTACCCAATGATTAAAGCTGTTCTGAAAAGCTAATTCGGTTAAACAGTGGTCTTACAAGCAAAAACAATAAAAACTCAGTTAATTTTTTTTAATAAATGCGAAAAATGCAAAAATTTTACAATATGTAGAATTTGTTTCCAATTAGTTGGCACAGTCAAATCTGAGGTTTCAGCTGAAAATCGCTCCTTAAACTTATTTAACTTAACAAATTGAGCTAATTTCTTCATTTTTTTTTTTTTTAATAATATGTCCATTATTTTTATTACGTACAATTTTAGTTAGTCTCCATAGAGAATTTAATCAGAAAAATCATGAATAACGCAACCAATATCTTTGTTTCCAATTAGTTGTCAACAGCTGTATAAGGAACACCTCGCCGGCTGCGCCAATAAAGTGAAATTAAATCTTGAGGCGCCTCCTAAAGGTGTCACTCCTCTCAACGAATTCTGCAAAGAATTCGGCCTGCTATCAATCGAATCTAGTGTACAGCGGGGAGCAAAAGTGAGTACATGTTTGTAAGTCTTGCGTTTCATAATAAACAAAAAAAATTGCATATAAGCAAATCGAAAAAAATTTTTTTTTCTTTATTCTTTATTCAATTCATAACAAACTGGTGAACATTAGAGAAATAAGATAGCGATAGCTTAGGAGAGAAAGAACTATAACAAAAAAAAACTCCTATCTACTCATTTTCGCACTTTTTGAACATCCATAGAAAAGAATACAATTTTAGTACTTAGTCAATATACCCTTATTATCTAATTAAATTTTTTACTTGGTTCGGCATACTCTCCACTACATTCTGGATTATTTCCTTTGGAATTTGTTGCCACTCCAACTGAACACGTTGCCACAAATCTTCCAGATTTGATGGGACTAACTGGTACCGTCCCAACCGTCTTTTCACAATTGACCAGAAATTCTCAATTGGATTGATGTAAGAACTTTGAGCTGGCCACTGCATCAATTTAAAACTTTGACTAGCCAACCATTCTTGCACGACTTTAGAAGTATGCTTCGGATCTCTATCCTGCTGAAATGTAATTTCAGCTTAATTGTGAACACACTTCTCAACAAAATCAAGCAGCTGGGTTTTTAAAATATTTTCGTTTTCATTATACTACATATTTTATGGAGTGGCCCAACATGCCACCATGAGAGGCAAACCCAAAACCATTACATGTCCTCCAGCGTGCTTTGCATGGTGTCGTTGAATCGATATCCCTGGGCGGCGCCAGCAATATTGCTTTCCAGCCGACTCGTTAAATCGTTTAAATTTCGATTCATCAGACCAGATTACATGTTTCCAGTCATCTATTGACCAATTTCGGTGTTCTTTATCGAATTTTAAACGTGCCTTAGCCAATTTTGTGGAGCGCTCTTCTTGCTGTCCACCTGCTAGCATCTTTATTAAAGGCAACCGAAGTATCCTTTGGCGTTAAGAACCGGTTTTTCTTCATTTCGTACATCATGACGCGAGCGTTCGCATCCGTTAAAAGTCTAGGGCGACCTTTAAGATGGTTTTTAGCAGCAATATTACGCCTCTTTTGGACTCTTATGAGCACCGATTGACTTATTTTAAGTCGATCCTCCATTCTCAGTGAGGACGACAATATTATAGTCTTTTCATTATTGGCAATAGTCGGATACTAATTGAATTTATTTATTGAATATTACTTTGTTGAAGCTGCTGATTTTAATAACGGCACTTTGCTTTTGTGTTTTGTATCAAACGAAAACAATCAGAGTAAAACAAACGGCAAATTTTTATACTTTTGCTGCTAAAGAACTTGAGAATGCAAAAAGTGCGAAAATGAGTACATACGAGTTTTTTTTTGTTTTAGTTCTTTCGCTCCGAAGTTATCGCTCTTTTCTTTCTCTAATGTTCGCCAGTTTGTTATGAATTGTGTAAGGAATAAAGGAAAAAAAAAACTATGAAACGCAAGACTTGCAAACATGGACTCACCCTTGCTCCCCACTGTATATACGCTCGCTGAAAAGCAGCTATGATGACAACTACTACAAAGTTCTGGGCAAAATTGTATAACAGTCAAAAAGCGCGGGAGGCTCAAAAAGCCACCGAGATGCGTGCAGCTGGTGCTGCTCAAGTTCGACGAGGAATACCTGCGCGCTAGGCTGCTGAATGCTGAGGAGCCGTACGCTATTAAAGTGGTGTGCATTGTGGCCGCTTGGCTGCTCTACCGCGTTAGCCTGTGCAAGTGGAACTGAAGGGTGTGCCTAGCCGTTTCATAGAGCTGAAATATCGCAAATTTCTGTACTACCACTTGTGGAACAACACGCTAAAGATCAAATGCAACAGTCGCGCATACAATTTTGCCAAAGCAATGCATTGTGTGGAGCTGATTGACAATCTATTGCTGAAAAGCTTAAGTAAATGCATTACTTCAAAGGCCGCGCCGATTGAGCCAGGCATGAATGACTATATATATATATATATATATAAAAGACGTATGTATTACTTATGTTTATAATAACCGTTAAATATAAAGTTTTTATATCAAGACCTTAGCACGCGCACCACTGCCCGCCCACTGGACCCAATATCGAGTTGGTTTTCACGGATAACAGCTTAAGTCCAGATTGAACGAGTTGTGTATTGCCAAATATCCAGCCGATGAGAAATGGCGACGTGGTGAAACGTTTGGAGCGTGTGGGCGATACATTTCCAACAGTACAATTTATACATTACGGCAACATCATTGTAGTCAGCGTTGATCATACAAGACGCCTGCCGACATTGTTTGCATACCCCCTGCTCACTAACGATGCCCATATTGAAGGTACAAATTCAATGCACTTTCCTTTAACTCTAATATTGCAACTTTATTTATCTTTGGTTTAATGACCAGGTTTAATGCCCAATCGTAATGCTGAAGACATTCGAAAATACAAAATGATGTATGCGGCTGGAAGCACCATTATGTACAACGTGGCATACACAAAGGATAATAATCTCTATACCATATCACTGTCAAACTCTTAAGATTAATTTCATTCGTTTCTTCTTGTTTAAGAAATTAGGCAGAAAACAAATATGAAAATGAAACTGAGACAATAAATGGAAATAGAATGTAGTAAGGAGCGTAACTTTGATATCGCCGATTGATATTTCTAAAACTGTGTGCGTAGAGTGTAGTGGTCGATCAGAACTCGAACCTGTGTCAATTCGCTTCAAGAGCCTTTCCTTCGAGGTATCAGTTTTTTTATGTTTATTTTCTACTCATTAAATTGTAGAAAAGCGGTTTAAATGAAGTACGCTGCACTTTGTACGATTTCCGAACGTGGTTGTTGTGTCTATCAAGTCAAAGTTTTGGCTTCACCACCTGCTGAAGGGTCAAGCTTAATTGCCAAATATACCGGCGTGTTATAGACAGTTATGCCTCTGAACTAGGCTACAATGAAGCCGTCATAAAGTCGAGGAAAAGCAAAGTAGACGAGGTTTGACTAACGATGTCGACATTAGACGAAGATTTCGTTTATAAGATAAAAATTTTATATTTTTTATTCCGAATGAGTCAAGCAAGTAACCTACAATAAAGTCAGCATGTATTTATTATACATACACTTTTAGTAACAGAAACATCTGATTGTGAGTTACTTCTGCTTCATTGATCTGCAGAACTCGATGGATGGCAGAATTTGGAAAACAAAAATGCCGTTAATTCACTGTTTTTGAAACACAATGCCAGAAGCTTTTTGCAGAGATTAATGGTGGTAGTAGTCGGATATAGAGAATGTGAAAAAAGCATCAATTGTCGTTTAAGCAGGTCACAGACTACGAAAATGTTGTTCCGATCTGTACGAAGACGTTCGGTCACAACAACAAACGAGCATTCGATCTGTGTGTGAATAGCGCTACAGACTGCCAACATGGCCTCGAAAACCAACAGATCGAAACAGCGTATGTGTAGTCCGTTGCGAGCTTTAGCCAGCGTATTTGTCTGCTATCCATTGTGGCAACGATGTTTTTTAAAATCAATTGAAAGTTATCTTACGCATAAGATGTAACAAGGTCGCCATGAAGCAATATTCCAGCTAACCAATGCGCGATATGCGCACAAAAGCACAAAGTTGGCACAGAGTTGTATTTTTTTTTTTTTGCTTTTGTTTTGTTTGTGTAACTTTTTTATATGTTGGCGTTTTTATTTAAAATATCAATTTGCTTCTTCATTTATTATACATCTCTTTTATATCGTTAAAATAACAATATTACCAATTTCCGTTTCTTTAGAATATATCATTAAATATACTATATTTAATAGAGTTGTTGTTTTTTTATTTTATATATATATTTTTTTTCCACTTTTCAGGGCATATATTTTCACTCCTTTTATTTAATACTACTTGCACCGCTCTTTACTACACAAGTACTTTTTTTTTAATTTTCGTTTATTATAAATACGTATTAAACAGAGTTATAATAATATTTATAAATAAAGTCTTTTAGCAGCATGATTCTTTCGTCTGAGATGCACTGGCTTTCTCAATAAACTATTTAAATTGCTTAAAAATAATTAGAAATAATTTTAAGAACTTATGAAGTACACAAAAACAAAACATTTGTTTTTAATATCATTTTGTGAGGTTCTATTTTGTTTGTTCTTGTTCTTCATTTATTTCTATTATTGTTTCCTCTCTTCTTTATAATTTAAAATATATATATATATATATATATATTGTTTTTTAAGTTAAAAAAACGTGTTTTTTTGTATTGCTTTTCTTTGCACGCCAATTGGCAATATTTTTTTAATGACTGCGGCGTTCTTGGTAATAATTTTTTTAATATTATTTTTTTCTGCTATTTTTTGCTTACTATTTTCGAGGTATTTGTTTTTAAGTGTTTCAAGGTTTCTTTTTTTAATGCATATCTTTTGTTGTTGACTTGTGTGTAAGTTACTTAAAATTAAAAAAAAAATTAAACAATACAAAAGTATAACGGAAAATTAGATTAAACAAAAATATTCAATATATATATTTAATATATATTTTCTTCCGTGTATTAGCTAAGTTAAAAAAAAATAATAAAAAAGCATCGAACGTACAATATTTTTGTATGGCAAAATTAAGTATTTCTCTTGTTGTTGGTATATTTTGTTGCGTTGTGGTGTACACCAAATATGGCATTGAACAAGATCTTTAAAAGCGTTTAAAATTATAAATGATTACTTTTCCTGTTTTTATTTTGTTGTAATGATTTTTTTACTTTATGAATTAAAGCGATGATGTATGTAAATAAAATATTAAATTATTTATTACTTAGAATAAACGATACCTATCATTCAAGGATCTATAGGAGACCTATTCAATTATAAAACTAATAAAAAAATGACTCGTACGATTTTTGTGATTGTTGTTGCTATTGACGGTTTTCCATGAAATGTTTTAATGAGATAAATAGAAACGAAATATGGTAATTAGTTAATAGTGATTACTAATAAATAATAATAAATAGAAATAATTAATTTGTGCCAAAATGCTGATTGCTATGTAATCAAACGATTCTTTGACAAACAACGATTCGATCTATCCAGCTTGTTTTTGTGCTCTATATTTCGTATAATTTAATGTTTTGTATAGTACCTTAAATCAGATTCCTTATACAAGAACAAGCAGTACATAATTAATGGAAAATTGATTAAATTAAAGGTAAAGGACAGAGAAAACTGCACAATCACAATCACCGATAGGACACCAGCGTGTTGTTGTTCGGTCGTCTCTGTTTGCGTTTTAAAGAAGATTTTGGCTCACTCTCAGTTAACGCACGAAGTAGTTGTCGTTTTAAGCGACGACATGACGCATTTACGAGCATATCTGTGCCCGCCCATACCGACCGACTTAGATCATATTCGCCGCCTGTTGTTCGCTTAGTTTAAAGGCCATTGATTCGCTGAGCAAATGGTAGGGCACACCGGCTGCGGTAGCCACCTCCAGTGGCGATGGTGGAGGACTATGACCACTGCTGTTGCTGCTTCCAGCACTGCGTTTTACATGCCCGGCAGCAGCTGCCGCCGCCGCCAAGGCGTTCGGCATTGTCGCATCGAGGCTGTGTATCTGCTGCAGTTGTTGCTGCTGCTGCTGAAAGTGGTGTTGCACGCTCGCTGTCAACGCTGTGGCCATGGCAGCAGTCGCTGCGCTGGTGGTCGTCGCAGACGAGGAGTTTGAGGCGCCGCGTCCGCGCTTCCGTTTCGGCAGTATGCCTTTGCGTGCCATATAGAAGCGTATGGTCGAAACGGGTATGTTAAACATATTGCTGACGGTCTGGAACGTTTCACCCTTGGAGACACATTTAGCTGCTTGCGCCAACGATGCCTCGGGGCGACGCACACGCTTGAATGACGCCGATGTGTCCAATGGTGAGGAGTTAAGCATAAACCCACTAGCAGTGCTCATCGATTGGGATGTTTCGGAGGCGCCACTAGCGCCGCCACCAATTGTCATAATACCCGCTGCTGCCGCCATTGCGGCGGATATCGATGACGAATTTGCTGAGGTTTCATGTTCACCACCGAAACTGCTGTCGTCCTCTTCGTCGTGTGCGGCCACATAGTTGTGATCCTCTTCGATTGTCGAGTCCAAGTGGTGGTGCATCATTTGTGGCATTATTTTGTAGTCTTCAAATTGCTCACCGCAGGCGTTCCAATTATTTGTGGAACCGTCGGCTGAATCATCTTCGTTCGAGTTATTCGAAGCGTTGGCGCTTGTTTGCTGTTGTTGTTGATGTTCCAGGAGTTGTTGTTGTTGTTGTTGTAAGTTGCCATTAGTTGTTTGCTGAAACTTGGGCATTTGTTGTTGCTGTTGCTGCTTGGGCTCCTTTTTTATTAGCACATTTTGTTGCTGTTGCTGTGGCAGCCTACTCTGTTGTTGTTGTTTTGTGGATTGCTGTATCAGACCCACTGCTGCACTAGAAGCACCACTAGCAGCAGCACTAGCAACCACTGCCGCTGTTGCATTACTCGAAATTGTTGAATTTGTTGTTGCCGTGTCATCGGTTTCGGTGCAGTCCACTTGCATTTGCTGATGATGTTGTTGCTGCTGCTGTTGTTTGTTGATCGACGGCATCGCAGCCGGTTCCGTTTCCTGTTGCATTGTCAGCAACTGTGAGTAATTGGTCGCCGCTTCGGAACCATAGAGCCCACGAATGCGCAACTGTTCGGCACAGCGTAGCAGCTGACCGAGACCGGTCTGCGTCACATTCACCTCGCCCTTGTACATAAAATCGACGAGCGCCTGAATCTCCCACAATTTTATTTCGCTGGGCAATATGATGACCGGATGCTTGCATGGATTCTCAGCGAGTATGCTGTCGAAGTAGGAGGAGCATGCGGCCAACACTAAACGATGACAGTGAAGCTGGTGACCCTCACAGACGAGCGTCACATCGACGAAACGCTGGCCGGCGAGCAATTGTGGGAAGGCGGCACCAATGCTGCTAAAATGGCTGTTCCATCGTACACAGAACTCCTGATGTTGATGCTGGTTCGGCGCTTTGTTGTACATGGTGTCGTCGTTGTCGGGCGGCGCGTTACGCCGGCGTCTGGTACGACGCCGGTCTTGTTGCTGCTGCTGTGGCTGACCCTCTCCTTGGACCAATAGCTCTTGTTGACCGTGGCGTTCCTGATGCTTCTGCTCCTTTTGTTGTTTTTGCTCTTGGTCAGCCAGCGCGCGTGCTTCGTTTAAGCCCTTTCAGTTATTGAGGAGTCGGCTAAGGATGGTTGCTCGAGAGCTGGTGGTAGTGCTGGTGCCGCTCTCTTTGTTTAGAGGGTTTTGTTGTAGCACGACACAATTTTTCTATTACTTAAAATCGCTTCCGTCTATCACCACACCCAGGCAAGGCAGTTGTTGTATTGGAAGCCCAAAGTTGATTGAGATGTGCAGCAGCACTGTATCTGTAATTGTTACAAAAAAGTGTAGGTTAAAATAATGTTGTCTATTACAAAAACTTGGGTGTTGCGGTGTTCCGCTAAACCAGACTGCGTACACAATGGCGCACAGGGTTTTTAACAAGAATCGTGCGTCATTAGCGATTACAACTACGACGAAGAAACATCGGAAAGTTCTAGCAAGAGCGCGAAACAATATTATTCCTAAGACTGAGGTATTCGTAAACTGGAAACCTCAAAAAAATAATAATAATACAAAAAAAATATGTTTTTTGACATTTATCAAAAGAAGCATCGACAATATGACAGGTTTATGCACCAAATATTCAGTGCCTAAAGAGAATTGATACAACTACAAAATATTACACTGAAATATGTAGCTATGATCTTCTCAAGTGTAGTTACCATTAGCGTCTCATAATCCAACGAAAACTCTCAGATGGCCGTAGTGGCAAAGCAGCCTTTGGTACCTTCTCCGCACTCTCATATCTAATATTCCTTTGTCAATAGAGTCTCTACCTCCGAATGATTTGAGTATACCTCCCAATCCGTAGATTGGATATCGAAAGTATCTAATGTAAAGAAAGCTTAACACTACAACACACAGTATGTTGTATAAAAACTACTTCCGTAGGAAATTTGAGCTTCCCGGTCTCTCGAATAATGGATCAAAGATCAAGCATTACTAATTCACATGGGACAACGTTATAACAAAAATCTAAAAAAAGCTCTCCCTTCACAATGAAATATGTACATACATACCTATTCTATAATTCGAAGCACACAAAGAATCACACAAAAATCTGTGTACGATGGAGAGAAGTAGGGCTACACGAACAGGCGCTCCACTCCAATTCGGCCTGTTATAATGTGCAATGGCGGACTTGCCACAAATTGCTGATGATGATTACGTGAAATTTATTTTGCAAAAGAAGAAACTAAAAATGAACGGAAAATCTTAGAACGCCAATAAACAAATGCAAGGACACTTTTATTAACACGCACACTCACGGTCAAAGTACAGCAAATAACAAGTAACCAAAACATTTATATTATCAAGGAATATTTATAATCCTCTTTTTAACGCCGCGCTTTTAAAAGTTGTATTTTGTAAGTTTTCGAAAAGCAATTTTTCACTGACAAAAAAAAAAATAATCACCTTTTTATTTTTAATAAATTATTATTATAAATTTATTATTTGCCTTGCGCAGAGTTTAAATGAAAATGATTACTTTTTAGTGTACAGAGTTTCGATTCAACTATTCCTGCGGCGACTCTTTTCGTTGCTGCTGCTAAAACATTAAATAAAAATGAACTCACAACGACGATGTGCTTCTGCCAGCCTGCTTCCTTTCGCTAGCTTGAGATGTTTTTTGTTGTTTTTGCTTTTCGTTGCATCTGTGTGCGTGTGTTCCTTTTTCTTTTTGCATTAAACAAATGCCAAAGACAGAGAATTCTATAAAAAAATGTATAAAGTAATAAAATCAAGAAAGACAGCAAAAACAACAGCAGCAACAGAAGGAGTATAACCAAAGCGGACGGCAGACAGACAGCAGCAGCAATAATACAACCAAAGACAGAGACGACAAGAAAAACAACGAGCATGCAGTAGCATTAGTGCAGAAAAGGAAGCAACGAAGGAAGCGCATAAGTAAAAACATACTACGACTTCTGTTCTGGCAGTAGCACTGCTGTTGAGATGCGAAGGGTGCAAAAACAAAGAGCATGCAAAAATAGCATGTGAGAGAGGGCAACAACAAAATTTAACTGAATATGAGCGTGCCCGTTTGTGTGTGTGTTTAGGTTTTGTGCACTGCACTTAAAGATGGCGTGCGCTCACCTATTTTGTTATCTCTCCCGTTCTCAATTGTAAACAGAATTTGCACAAAAGCAAAAGAAAAAAATAATAAACTTGGGTTCATGTTTTTCGTTTAATATGACAGCCCTATGCATACTAATATTTTTTGTGTTCTCAGCATTTTAAATGTACACTGCGCCTGGAATTGCCCGATCGTTTTATAAATAAAGCACAAGAATGAAAACCCAAAATATGAGGGGGGGGGGGGGCATCATTAATATAAAAAAAAGGATAAATTAATATTCAGCGTTGCCATATTCTCGAGGAAAGAATTTATAATCAAATCGTAAGGTTGTTCAGAGAGTGCGACGAAGTTAGAGACAATGTAGAGGCTCATAAAACTTCCATTGAAGGATTTATTCAGGAAGTACTAATTTCTAAGAATCAAATGTGTATTTAAAAGTTAAATATAGTCTGTACCCTGCCATATATTTCAAGTATTTATAAAGTTGTAATGAGAAAACTCTCAACTCATACCTTCTATCGGTCACTTTCGATGCATGTTTAATGAAATGCTCAAAATATATTGGTTTGGTGTTCTTTAGACTTCAAAAAAGAAATAAATAAAATTAAACTATAATACACTAGCTGTTAATCATTTCAAACCACGGTCTTACAATGCTTTTACATTATCAATTTTTCTTATACTAGGGAATGGCCACCATGCCTACTGCTAAGACCGAAAGATTTATATGATCTTTTGGGTAGTCTGTCAAATTTTAATTGGACGCCTCAAAAGATTTAGGTAACCTTTCCTATCCATAGAAGAACTCCTAAAACTTTTTTGAAAGTGTATAAATTTTATATGAGATATATTCCTACTCGGTTCCTACTGCGTATGGTGAAAAAATGTGACACAATGTCCAAAATAAGGTTATAATAATAATATTATAATTATCATATAATTTATACAATAACGTACCTAACGTACTTAAAGTATTAGTAACTAAGGCTTTAGATTATAAATCTAATCACAACTATATATTATGTTATTTAGTGATCAAGTTATACAAACTTATTACTGTAAATAAGATTTTTAAAACATGATAAAATTCGCTGGATAACTGGAGAATATAATAATACATATATATTTATGTTATGAAATGGAGACGCCGAGACACGAACAAAGCTATAATTTTATTCAGAGAATTTGAAGTGTATAAAATTTATCATCAGCCAAGCTTAACGTACTATTCGTTAATAAATTAATTGAAAAACAGCTCAGGTAATAATCAAAAATATAAAATTTTCAAAGTGGCGCCAAACAAGTGGACAGCGCTGCATGCGGCACATTCAAGTGTGAGAGCAAGAAAGCGAACGCGCGCTAGTGAGAGCGTTACAAAAAGTGTAAAAAAAACACAACAAAAACAGGAGACCGACCAAAAGGAATGAGGAACACCAATCCACTTCTCTTTTTTTCTGCGATGTGTAAATAAATCAGAAAAAAAGAAAAGAAGCGATAAGTTTTCAAATTCAAACGTGTATTGTTACATATGTGTACTTCTACGAATATGTACTGCACACCAACATCTCAAAGACTCAGAGAGAGGGGACATAAGTAAAGTAAACACAGGACAACATGCAAAGCACAGCTACGGGTACTTAATTATTGCCGGCGGATGGGTGGAGGCAAATAAATTGTGTGTTCCCGTTATAAAATAAACACAATAATAAAAAGCTTTTTAAACCTAACTTACACTTTTGTTTTAACTTTTGTTCAATCCTTCGATTACTAGTGGCTTTACACGATGAAACATGAACCCGCAAACACATTTATAAAGTGAATTAATAAATTAAAAAAAAAAAAAAACAAAACAAAAAACACTCAAACGCACACACACGCACGCAAGCATGCAACTCGAGTGAAGACTCCTTTTTCGTTTTTTGAATTTAGCGTATAAAACTTAATTTACTTTTTATTGTACACTTGGTGTTTTTTATTGTTTATTGATTTTGTCACTGCATCTGTCACTTATCATCTTAGGTTGCGTCGTGTTTTATAAAACTGCATTTACATAGAATTTAGCAAAATTCAGCACCGTTCTTAGCTGAGAAGGTTGCTTGAAGGAACGAACGAAAAAAATGCAAAGCAAAAGAAATCTGGAATTGTGACCGAACCGCGGTTCCTGCCGTGCTGCCAACATTTCCGAATTATGAAAAGGCAAAGAATACCAGGCGCTTGTACTATGTGCATTTCATTCGCACAACATATGATTATGACGACAACTGCAAATATTGAAGAAACGCATGTAGTCAAACATTGTGTAGGACGAAAGAGCTTGCGAAATAAATACGATTTGTAACAGAAACAAACAACTTAAAACAAATAATTAGCGTCAGCAAGAATTGATTAGATGCAAATGGTTAAGTGTTCTATAAAGACAAAGTGCTCTGTGAAACTCAGATCTAAAGTTGCATTATGGTAATACCGTTACCCAAGAAAAATGACATATATCTCATATTCTGCATGTATGTATAAGGACGATATAAATTACTTATACCTAGTATTTCTACAGCGTATTTGACTGAAAGCGTCATATAAGCAAATACTTTCAAAGCAGAAGTCCAAATGCAACAGAGTTATTAAGAGACCTGATCAGTGACGTTTATTCTCTTAAAGGGAAGATAATTCCATCAGAGATCGAAGGCGATGTTTTTAACAATTACAATTTCGAACAATGGGTGGTTAGAGATTTATACCTAGGCTATGCGTTTGATTAGAAAAATCAAAGAAATTGAAATAGAGCCTCAAACCGTTAGAACTGTAAGTAGAATTTGGGGGCCTGCATGGCGATTTATCGGGAAACTACTGACTGTTCAAAACATGGATGGGACCAGTAGCACAACAATCAAGTTCAAATTGTAGTGGTTGCTTTACCTCCTCGTAAAGGAGGATAAATCCTTATACATGTAGGCCAAAATTGCAAGTGCGATTTTGTCTAGAGACTTATGCCTGGACTAGGTATCCTGAGCCAGTAACCCGCGTTACCGAAACCAACCTGCTGCTACGGAAACCGACACTATGCATCGGATAAAGACGGATAACACGTTGACGACATTTGGCTATCGTACCATGACTAATATTGGTTTCTGGAATGTGAAGACTTTCCTTGTCTCTCAGAGTGAAGGACTTCAGAACGATAGATTCCTTCAATTAGAGTATGAGTTTATACGATATAAACTGGACATATTGGGAGTAAGCGAGATAAGATGATTAGATTCGGGTGAGTACCAATCCCCAATGCGTAACACTGTATTATTCTACTCCGGAAGACGAATCGGAAGCCCCCGAGAACATGGAGTTGGATTGTTGTTAACACCTACAGCACGCAGAGGCCTAATCTCCCGGCAGCCGCACGGTGATAGGATTTTAACAGCCAGATTCCGGACGAGAGTACGTGGCGTCACCATTATAAAGTGCTACGCCCCCACAGATGGTTCGTTTGAGGAAGAAAAGGAGACCTTCTACAACCAGTTGAGAGCTGTTTATAAAGCAACACCAAACGGCGACATTATCATTGTTTTGGGGGACCTTAATTCCAACATGTTATAGGACGGCACGGATTAGGCAATCGCAATGACATCGGCAAAATATTTTTGATTTTTGCAATGCAAACCGTCTTGGGTGTCAACTGACAGGCAAGCAACCTTCAACCAAATCGACCAGTTGGCCATCAGTCGTCGTTTTAGAAGTAGTCTTCAAGACATCCGAAACAGACGAGGAGCATACATGGGGTTGGTACGTACAATTACGCACTGCTGCGGTTCGAAGATCTAACGACACAAGAATACCTAGGCTCAACATAAACCGACTGAGAGTTTCCACAGTGCGCCAAGGTACCATCTCCCACGTGGATTGGAAACAATCAGCAGCTCACTGCCCGCCACCATCCAAGACCATTGGTGTGCTGTGAAAGCTATTTTCGCATCAGGTGCTGAAAGGAGTGGGTCCACATGTCACGTCTTACACAGAGGAAGGCTGTCTGAGGAATTCGAAGTCCAAAGTGGGGTTCGGCAAGGCTGCATACCTTCACCAATACTGTTTCTATTAGTGATTAGTGATGTGCTGAATGCGGCGTTGTCGACAGGAAATGGAGGAATTCGATGAACTTTTAGATCTCAACTCAAACACCTTGACTACGCCGACGATTTATGCCATCTGTCTCACAGAATTATGGACCTTCACCAAATGACAGCAAATGTGGAGAGGGAAGCAGGCGCCGTTGGGCCAAAAACAAAAACTCCAATGATCAGACCAAACTCATCAACTCATATATGTATTGCTGGACAGACGGTTGGGCGCCATAAAGGGAAAAATGTGTAACTTGATGACGGATCGAGGGACGGGATGCCTCACACATCTTTTTCCAATCCCCTCATATCGCCTTCCAGCCAAGAACCAATATATGTAAGGGCAAAGATGGTTCGATAATTAGTGATAGAAGGCAAATAATGTACAGATGGAAAGAGCACTTCTCTGAGCTACTTAACAGATACACGGATGAATATATTGATGACGAGAAACACGAGAAATATATACAGCTGAAACCTATGTCGAAGAACCAACCTTGGAAGAGGTGAGAGCAGCTATAGCAAAACTAAAAAATGGTAAAAGCAGTGGCGAAGGTGGAATACCTGCGGAATTACTAAAATATAGTGGACAGGCTAACAATGAAATGCATACTCTAATTACAAGTGTATAGGGTACAAATAAAATACCTAATGAATGGTTTAATAGCGTAATAGTACCTATACACAAAAAAGGCCATAAGGCTGAATGCCAAAACTATAGAGGTATATTCCTACTCAATACGGCTATAAGGTATTTACCAACATTATATACCAAAGAATAAATTTCTACGTCCAAGGATGAGTATCAATGCGATTTCAGATCTGGTCAACCAAATATTTGAGAAATTTTATGAACACTATATAGACCTTTTCTGCCTTATCGTAGACTTTAAGCTGGCTTTCGATAGTCTAGATAGAAAACAAATAGAATTCTGTCTGCAAATGCTTGGTATTCCATTGAAACTGATAGAACTAGTTGTCTGCACTTTAGAGAACACGACCAGTAAAGTACTAGTTCAAGGCGAAGTATCTGAGTCTTTCAGAGTATTTTCCGGAGTGAAGCAAGGAGATGCTCTGTCTATATTATCTAATCTAATGCTTCATTTTGCGGATCAGAACATTTTCTCTTTCTCTGTTGAAGATGTTTCCATCTGAATTAAAAACATTATCTCGATCATATGAAATATGAAAAGTTTTGAATATCGGCGTATCTATATTATTATATAACATTGATTATATGGGAATTGCTTTGGCGCAAAATATGCTGAACCGATGTTAATAGCTTTTTTTTCTTAAGTAAAACATTTGCGCTGTAGAAGAGACTGGCATAATTAATATTTTGATTTTTTAAAGGAAAATATATTTTTTCTTGGCACTAAGTTGTTGCAAAACCACTGTAAGGCTAAGCACAAAAAGTTGCGTTATTTTTTTTTTCTTTGTTTATGCTTTGCTGCTTCATAAATTTTCTATTGTTGTTGTGAGTACGCACAAGAGCATTGCATTGCATTGCGGACATCCACCATCACAGTGTTTTTATCCAGTTATGGTAGTTAATATATTGAAGAATAATAATAACGATATATGTAATCCCTTTTATCAATATATGTATTTTTTCTTTCTCCTTAATATTTAATTTTCCTGTTATTATAACAACTTATATTCAACTGTATATACATAAATTAATTATCACATATTACAATACGAGTATGTACAACCACTCGAATGGATGCCATTTGCGTCTACCGATTTATGTATGAGTAATACGAAAATCGCGTAAAAGTCCTTCAAAATCAGGACCAGTAGGAGAGTGAAGGGACTGCATTGAATGACAATGGATGCGGATTATTATGAGACAATGATGACTCCATTAATTGCTTAGTTGAAATGTAAGGGATTAACTCAGTTGGTTGCATTCAGTGTGCTTTTAATTGGATTAGAAATTGACCAGCTGTAGAGCTGACGATTTGGATTTCAACGAACAATGTTTTATTTTTTTTTTTTTGATTTGTTTCGTATAGAAAAATTCGCTTAAAGAGAGCATTGATCTAAGAGTATTCATTCGGGTGTGACTTCGGCAAGTGACTTAAGGAAACAGAGAACGACACAAAAATTAAATAAAATAAAATAGACAGCTATGTAACTGAACGAATGGTCCGGAAACACCCCTCCAAATTTAGATCTTAGTGAATCGGACTTAAGATTGCTTGTGGCATACTTAATCGGTCACCACCGCCTAAATTACCATCTGCACAAACAAGGTTTGTCACCTTCCCCAGAGTGTACGCTCCGCACAGAAGACGCAGAAACAAGTCCTATTCCTCCTGTGCGAGTGTCCGGCGGTGGCCAGACTTTTTTGGGCGCAGTGGCCGATTCCTTTGACAGGAATATCCTTGACTGGTTGCGGATCCCCGGACCCTACAACCGGGACCCAAGCTTGGTGTCGCGTGTACCACTGACGGGTTGAGATTCGGTCTCTCCCAACACCTTCTTTATTTATTTATTTATTAATATTATTTATTTATTTATTGATATGACTGAATATTTCGTTGGGTTTTATTGAGTGAGAAAAAAGAAATCGCAAATTGTAGACGCGTCAGCAGCAGCATATCATATCCGAGAGGACCATGGGTGAGGCGAATAGTCAGTTCCTTGGGAAGCTACAATAGCACTGAATCCTAGCTACAAGGTTACAATTTTTTATTCATTTATGTCAACTGTTCTCACGGTTGGCCTGTAGAATGGTGAATAGCTTTGTGAGTGCAAAATCGCTGAAAATGCCCATGCCGCTTCTACGACATTTTCAGTAATTTTACTGAAAAATGCCCATGCCGCTTCTACGACATTTTCAGTAATTTTGCACTGAATCCTACACGACATGCACCCACTTCTTAAACGAGCATCCTATTGAACTGACTGTTAATTATTAAGTGTTCAACAACAAAATATCTATAAACTTAGTTCTATATAGAAATGTTTGTGAATTATGAGCTCCCAAATAAAAATCTCTGCATTGTCAGACTTGGCTTAACGCATGTGGTACGTAAATGTATGTAACGTACGTCTTGTCAATAACTACGAACTCGACTTCAACATTGGACATTTGCTGTTTGTTGTTGTGTTCTGTCTCGCTGCCTCGTCGTTTTTTTTTTTGTTATTGTTGGATTTGCAGTTGTTAGTTAACGGCTTTTAATGAAAATTACACGGAAAGTTTAGTCAGTCTTGGATTTTTTTTAAATTATTATATTTTTTAATATTAATTTCCTTTATATTTAATTTTTCTGTTATTATTAGAACAAGTTCAATTAAACTGTATATACATAAATTAACAAAACAACTTGAATTAGTAAGTGTGGATATAGTATAGTGGGGATATAATAATATTAAAAGGATCTATTACGGAGGTCGAGAGGGTGCGATCTTCTCTTCTCTAAATACATAAATTTTCACAACATTGTTTAATAAATTATAAAAAAGAATTATTTTAATTCCGCGGAATCTTTGGAAAGCGCTTATTTGTTGTTTCCTCCGATCTGCACTGCTGGTCGCTCCTACATGAGTGACCAGGCGGACCACAGTGCCATAGCTATCAAAAAACATAGCCTTCCTCCCACTGACATCATGCCTGCTTTTTCGAACAAACCTGCTGCTCCGTTGCTGGAGTGGTTTTCGTCGCCCTCATCAAGTAACCGTATAAAAAAGAAGCGTAAACCAAGTTCGTTAAAACAGACAAGTATTGGAAAAGTTAAGCAGAAAACAAGTTTTGGATGCAAATCGATTCGCACCACTTAGTAGCGATTCTGACGCTTCTGACATGGAGCTTTCTTTTGAAGAAGTGTGTACCAATAAGAGCTAAACACCTTCTCTGGAAACTGTAAACGCCAATGGCACCGCTGCTTCGACCAGTCGGCCTGAGACCACTACTCATACTCCTAGTATAAATAATCGAGCTGATTCAAGGATTCATAACAAATTTCCGAAGTCATCACCCATTTTCATTGTCGGCATCACAAACATTAACGTTTTGTTAGCCAACCTTGACACTGTGACCGAACCCGAATCATACTTGCTGAAGGCATCTCCTAAAGAAGGTCTGAGAATCCTGCCCTCCACCAGTGATGCCTATCGTAGTATTATACGCCAACTTGAGCTGCAAAACATTACGTTCCATTCGTATCAGTTAAAAGATGAAAGAGCATACAGAATTGTTATTCGCGGCCTTCACCACTCAACCCTCGTCGAGAACATTAAACGAGAACTTTCTGACAAAGGTCATTCTGTACGCAACGTGCGCAACCCAAAAAGCAGAGCTGATGGTCATCCGCTCAACCTGTTTTTTGTGGACCTTGAGCCCAACGCCAGCAACAAAGGGGCTTATGATATAACGAGGCTTTGCGGTCAAATAGTTAAAATCGAGCCGCCTCATCCGTTCAAAGATGTACCTTAATGCCATCGCTGCCAGGAGTTCTCGCATACTAAGAGGTACTGTCGCAAACAATTTAAGTGCGTCAAATGTGGCGAAGCTCATGCCACAACTTCTTGCACCAAAACACCTGATGAGCCACCTAAATGCGCACTTTACGGCGAGGAGCACACTGCGAATTATAAAGGCTGCATTAAATACAAGGAAGCGATTGCCAGGAGAGTCCCGGCAAGACGCCCTGCACCAAGTGCCTCTCAACACCATCGGATAACTGGCCACAATTCTGTGTCTAACAAGATTGTTGACGGGGTGTCGTACGCTGATGTATTTAAGAAATCGGTGTATCACCAACCGGCACAACAGAAACTCCTACGTGAGCAGCAGAAGCTACGTCAGCAACAGCAAAAATCAGTCCAACTACCTATTCAACCTCAACCCGAGCCACAACAGTTACCAAGCAAGACATCTCTACCTAAGAGTCGTAAAAAGTCTCATCCGTTATCAAGTCAACGTCAAATCGCATTCCCTCACCCTGTTGGCAATAATTGATCGAATTGTCATAATTATCCCTCGCTCAGCATAGATAATACCCAATCATTCTCATCTCCTGAACAGCTCGACCAATTATCGGTTGTGGTCTCCCGCCTGGACAGTCTTAACGAGAAATTTGATCGTCTGATTGAGATGCAGACCATGATGATGGAGATGCCGCCATATTGTCTAAAAAATGAGCAGACCATACATGAACCTCGCCATATGGAACGCTGACGGCGTCCTTAATCACAGAAATTAGTTAGAAGTGTTCATGGCGGTCAACTTGATTGATGTCATGCTCATTTCCGAAACGCATTTCTGCATTAGAACATACTTCAAAATTCAGGTATATGAAATCTATTCTGCTAATCATCAGGATGATAACCGTATGCGAGGGGGCGCAGCTTTACTCATCCGGTCATCCTTACGCCACTATCCGTTGGAAACCATTCGGTCTGACTCAATTCAAAGTGTCTCTGTCAGTATTCACACAACTCAAGGCATCCTGGTCATCGCAGCCATTTATTGTCCTCCAGGACCCCAAATATCAGAGCAGCAGTTCGACACCTTCTTCAATCAACTCGGACCTAAATTCTTAGTCGGAGGGGATTGGAACGCCAAATATCGACTTTGGGGGTCCAGACTTGCCACCCCAAGAGGCAATCAACTTCACAAGAGTATAATAAACTCTTCCAGAGAGGTTATCGTCACCGGAGCACCCACCCTTCACCCATACGATTGCTCAAGGTCGCCCGACGCAGTAGACTTTGCTATATACAATGGCATTCATCCAACAGCTCTGGACATTGCGGAGTCATCTGACCTTAGCTCAGACCACAACCACTATTTATTAAACTTGGATTGGTTCCAGATAGCATCGTATGCCGGTCCAGACTGCTCCCTCCCCACGCTAACATAACGGTCTTTCATCAGTGTCTAAACGAAAGGATCAACCTCAATATGGAAATCAATTCGGACAAGGATATAGATGATTCGGTTGACCTGTTTACCAAGAACATTCATGAGTCCGCCGAATTAGCCTCTTCATACCAATTCCCTTGTTCACCCAACCCACCTCAGGCTCTCTTAAAACCTGAGGTTCTGGAGTTGGTGAGATATAAACGCAGGCTACGACGTTGCTATATGAGATCACGGAATGAATTTGACAAGGCTGCATGGAGGGGAGCTGCCCGAGAACTGAGAAATGTAATGAAAGCTGTGCGATCGGAACATTTCAACAATCTGTTGGCTAATGCGGATCCAATGAAAAAGTCTGGCTTTAATCTATGGCGTGCCACCAAGTGCATCAAACAACAGCCTCACAGACATGCTCCAATCCGTGGGCCTCTAAACCAGTAGCTGCGTACGGAGACCGAGAAAGCAGAAGCATTTGCTAAAGAGTTGGAGAGCCGGTTTACGCCTTTTAGCCTGGCTGACCCTGGAGACGTTGAGGAAACAGCTGAAGTCCTATCGAGATGTATCTTAGACCACAGTCCAACTAAACATGTCATCCCTGAAGAGGTTGTGACTCAAATTCAGAGACTGAAATCTAAGAAGAGCCCCGGACATGACCATATTGACAACAAGGTGGTGAAAGCACTCCCTTGCAAGGGAGTGTTGTTCCTGACGTTGCTGTTCAACAGCATGCTGCGGATCTGCCATTTTCCCACACAGTGGAAGTGTGCAACGATATCCATGATAGCTAAACCTGATACTTCGGAAAACCGTGTCACATCATATAGGCCCATAAGCCTGCTTCCAACTTTTTCAAAAATTTTTGAAAGATTTTTTTTGAGTACTTTTGGACTTCTGCATAAATTAATACTACTCCTGCCTGGCAAACAGTTTTTACTAATGCGAAGCTTTCTTCAACGACGAACCTTCTCTGTGGCGGTAAGAGACAAAATTTCCACCTTCAGGCACATGAGAGCCGGTGTCCCGCAGGGGAGTGTCTTAGCTCCGGTCCTCTACTCTTTATATACCTCTGATATGCCTACAACTAGAGATGAGCTTTCGATTATTGCTACTTACGCGGACGATACGGCAGTTATATTCAACTCTGCCTCTCTGAACGAAGCTGCGGAGAAATTGTCCAGCTACATGGATAGATTCCACTCATGGGCCAGGCGCTGGAATATAGCCATAAACTCTGAGAAATCAGCTCACTGCACCTTCACATTAAGGCAAGGCATCTGTCCGGTTGTGACTTACAACACAAGCATCATTCCGCAAATGGAGCAAATCCGGTATCTCGGCTTGATCCTGGATAAGCGTCTTACCTGGTGTGCACACATTAAGGTAGTTACAGCGCGCTGCTACCAAAAGCTCAAGAAACTGGAGTGGCTCCTCCGCCCATCGAATAAGTTATCTTTAACTAATAAAAGGCTCATCTATCTGCAAGTAGTGGCACCCGCTTGGCGCTACGCCATACAAATTTGGGGCACTACTGTGGCCTACGACATCAGAAGAGTGCAGGCGTGTCAGAGCAAGGCTCTCAGAAGATTTACGGGCGTCTTCTGGTCCTGGATTAGACCCAAGTATTTTACTGTATTGGTTTGGGGGAGTATGTCGCCGCAGAGATACACAGGCGGCGAAGAGCTTCTTCTCAAGGTAAAGCAGACGTTGGTGCATTTTGAGCTATTTATTTTGCCCATGTCTCTAAATGATGGCGGTATTCTTGAATTCCGTCAGTGACTTCGTACTCACAGTGGGAGAAGTAAAATACACCCACGTCGTCAGCGTAAGAGGCTAAGAACATCTTATCGCCATCTATGCCCATCTCATCAGCGTGAGGAACTGGGATATCCGCAGAAAATAAAGAGAAGAGAATTGGGCCAAGCACACTGCCCTGTGTTACTCCCACCATGACCGGGTGTGCGGCTGATAGCCCTCTTCGGGTCTTAACTCAAAAAGTGCGTCCCTCTAGGTAGAACTGGATGAGGCCAAAGTAGGGTGATGGTAGGGCGGACTTAACCTTCGCTAGAAGCCCAAGGTGCCATACTCGGTCGAATGCCTGCTCGAAGTCGATAAAAACAGCATTACAAAACTGTTTTGCGTCAAATGCCATAAGAATATGGTTTACGGCCCTGGGGAGTTGTTCAGTAGTGCTATGGCCCGCGCGGAAACCAAAATGATGTTCGGGGATGAGTCCGCGGGACTCCACGATAAACATCAACCTGGTGGCAAGCAGTCGTTCCCAAACCTTCGAGATCGAAGGCAGGAGACTGATTGGCGTGTAGGAAGCGAGATCGCTTTCTGGCTTACCAGGCTTATGCATCATTGTAACGATGGCGGGCTTCCACGCAGTAGGGAAATGCTGTACTCTTAGAATCGCGTTGAAGATCATCGCGAGAAAGAGGAGCGCATTCTC
>JAWNKX010000160.1:0-47055 GCA_035041755.1 Cacoxenus indagator | reverse complement strand
AAAAGTTGCTCGAAGCCAAGATGCTGTTTATGTGCACACGACGAGCTCAAGCAGTTGAATCACTTCCCTGGAGCTGAGAACTGCGTTACCAGTGCGGAAAAGGATCGAAGATAAAAGTTCTCTAAGCAAACTTGCATGGAAGTAGGATAGCGTATGAACTGCTGTCCCAAATAGTCATGGATCAACAAATTGATTTGGCTATAATCAGCGAACATACGAGAGAAAACAGACTGGATTGTGGTTGGAAAACGACAATAAAACTGCAAGTAAAGTACGGCATCTGAGCAGTGGTAAAGAAAGCTGCTACGTATATGAGCGAGTCAAAGACTACAACGTTATCAGTTGCTATCTAACACCTAGAAGCAAATCAAAGCAAACTCAACGATATTGAAGACATAGCTAAGCGATTAGAGAGACCCCTTGTTGTAGCTGGAGATTTCAACTCGAGAGCAGTAGATTGGTGCACGCCTTCAACAAACTCCATAGGCCACAGGCTAATTGAAAACGGCTACAAGAGCGGGTTTCGTAGTAGCCAACGCCGGTACAACTGCGACTTTTCGGCGAATGGGAAATTACCATGGATACACCTTTTCATTTTCGCAGAAAATAACACATTCAACGCAGAACGCAATATCGCATGTAGTAACCGCAGATGGAACGTAAACCGCTTTAACAAGACACTTTTTTTTAAATAATATATTTATTCAAGCGCCAAACACGGACTCAATAATGCTGTATAATGCACTTTGTGGCTGCGTTAATATCACCCAGTTTTTACAAACATAATTTTTACAATATATAAATGACAAAAAAGAAAACAATTTGACAATACGTGGTTATGTGGAACATGGAGTACGGTCGATGCGGGTTAGTCTACGGTTCAGGCGCCGTCTACTACAGTACAGAAGCCTTCCAAAGTCCTTTCTCTTAAAGCGTGTTACGTATCTTCAAGTGGCTAGCTCTCTGGCCAGACAGTTGCTATGGAACCTCAGCCGGTCATTGTACCTGCATATAAATGTGGCAATGATATCAACGTCTTCCACTTCTAGGTTTTTGTGCAATGTGGAGCTCTTCACGTACCAGGGGCACCCAGTCATGATGCTTAAGGTTTTATTTTGCAGGGTTTACACCCTTCTAATCTGAGTCCTGGAGGCAGCACCACACATTTCGATTCCGTACCTCCAAGCCGGAGCAATAATTTGTTGGTACACTGTACGTTTGTTGCGTAGGGTCAGTTTGCTCTTTTTGTTTAGGAGCCAGTATAGTTTTGCTACCTTGTGTCGGTTGCTCTAAATCACCCTGGTTATGTGAGCTTGGAAGGACAGCCTTTGGTGCAATACTAGCCCCAAGTACTTGTCTACCTGGTGTTGACGAATGATGTCACCGCAGCAATGTACAGCGGCCGGGAGGCTTCTCTTAAGAGTGAAGTACACGTTTTTGCACTTTGTCGAGTTCATTTTAATATTCCACCTTCTGGCCCACCCACCAAAGACGTGGATGTAGTCCTGTGTACCGTCTGCGGCTTCATACTCACATGCAGAGTTATACAGGATGCTGACGTCGTCATCAAACGATGCTACCAGCATTTTATTGGTGTTATTGCCCATTACTTTGGCGTCAGGATCGGGAATGCATTTCGTATATAGAGAAGAGCAGGGGCTCCATTATGCTACCTTGTCGAACACCTGCTAGCACCGGATGGACTTCTGACGTTTGATGGACGTAATTAGTCCGAAGAATGGCGACGGAAGAGCGGACTTAATCTTGGCTAAGAGACCGGGTGCCAGACTCTGTCGAACGCTTGCTCGATATCGATGAATACGCCGTCCCAGTATTTGTCAGCAAACGAACGACTTTAAAATGTGGTTTAGCACCTTGTACAGCTGCTCTAGAGTGCTGTGACCTGCCCGGAAGCCGAACTGATGACCCGGAATGATGTTGCTAGACTCGATGACTTCAGTGAGCCTTACGACAACCAGTCTTTTCCACACCTTAGAGATTGAAAGCAGGAGACTGATTGGCCAGTAAGATGCAGGGCAGTGCTCTGGCTTACCAGGCTTCCTAATCATTGTGATGACGGCGAACTTCCAGGCAGTGGGAAAATACTGCAACCTTAGTATAGCGTTAAATATCAACGTTATTAAGAGCAATGCATTCTCCAGCAGCACCTTAAGTGTCGGTTGCATATTCGGTCATATCCAGGAGCCTTATTATTGTTTAGGCGTTGGGCCACCTAGTTGGCAGTAAATTGGTGGATGGGAAGGTCCATTTGCAGTGGTGCACCCAGTACAGCGTTGTCCTGGACGTCACATAGTTGTACTAAGTCGTGCGGCGGGAATCTTTCGGCCAAGTGAGCGGCAAAAACGTTGGCCTGCTTCTCGTCGGACAGACACCAGTTCCCATTCGCGTATCTAAGGGAAGTCGTTCGAATCGGTTGCCGTTTCGCGCATCGTGCAGCTTTCCATAGCGAAAAGGGGGCGTCAGCATGTTAATCCTTAGCGCATTAGACAATTGGTAAGCAGTTCTACGCCACTTAGCTTTGTCGACAGGATGGTGAGACTCGCTTCTGTGTCAAGCGTGATGATAAGCGGTAGGTGGTCGGAGATGAGATTCACACGCTTCTCTATTCGAGGTTTCCACTGGGTGACTTCTCGGTAGATGGCAAAGTCTAGGCAACTGGGGTGGCCTCTAGCTCCATATTAAAATCGTAAGGGATCACCCGTTGCCAGCACTTGCGTATTGGAGACGAAAACACTTCTTCTTCTCTTTGCCTCTTTTGTTGCTTCTAAGGTCACACCTGAGCCCATGCTTAGCGTTCGCCGCCAATGATAGGTCAAACTTGTCCAGCAATGTCACGTAGTCATCCCTACACCAGCTGAATCCGAGTGGACAATGGATGGCACACAACTCAATATTGCCCATGGCTGTGGAGAGAATGGCTAAAGCCACTTGCACTCTGTCGGTGCGAAGCGGAGCGGTGGGGAAGTGCTGGATGTCGCTTCGGATGACTATGGCAGTGCCGCAAAGCACTCTAACTCACGTATTTTCGCTGAAACGCCGTTGGCGTTCCAAATCATAGCCTTTAGTGACTTCATTTTGGGATACGCGATTTGCATTAAAATCACTTGCTTTTACGTATCCATGAGTGCCTTGATCGACTCGTTGAGCGTGGTTATTGGGTACCGCAGATCACTCAACACGCTTTGATCGATTGAGCTAATGGGAAGGTTTGCAACAGGTAGAGACCCCATCGCTGTGTGTGTATGTGCCTGGTATTGCAGAACGCATTGTTTTTTTGCAATTTCGGCATATGGCTTCCTGCTTTGGCTGCTGCTTGCTAGGTACTTTTGATTGCTTTTCAGGTGTTCTGTTTTTACTCTTGACTACCTCAGAGTAACAGGTCCCAGGAATTGGCAGACTCGACGTCGGCCTGATTGGTGGTTGGCCTCTGTCGTTGGTGGGCTGAAGCGACTGTCGGTGTACGAAGAGCGTCGACGTTTGCCATGTTTTTTTTATTTTTATTTATTTATTTTCCCAAAAGAAGAGTACATTGTCTATTATAGAAACATAAATCGACTATTGTACAGATTAATATTTAGGACAAGTGGGTGAATTTTAATTTTACAATCAGTTTGTAAAGTCGTGTTGTGACTGGAGTTTAACAATACATGTATTTTAACAATAAATAAACAATTAAAAATAACAACAATTAACAATTATTAATTGCAGGTAATGTGTTATGTGAGGTCCACTGGTCTCACCCTTTTTAGCCTACGTTGCCGAGTTAGTTCATCTAATGGTAATGGTAACCATCGTTCGAATGCTGGGAAAGTTTGGTTTGGTATTTTCTGCTTAAATTGATTATTTCCTCATCTAATGTCGCAATTCTTAGGTCTCGATGAAGGTCCGTGTTGGTGATATACCATTGTGCTTTGGTGATGGTGCGAATAATTTTTGATTGTTGCCTCTGGATTAGCTTTATATTTGATTTTTTGACAACTCCCCATATGTCCAAATTGGTTTAATAATTGTCTTATAGATTAAGAGCTTGTTTTCAAGTGAAATGTTTGTATTTGGTTTGAGCAGCCAGTGCAGTTGTCTTACTTTCATTTTGATTTGATCACGCTTTTTTTGTATATGGTGTTTCCAGTTTAGTTTACTGTCAATATATAATCCTAAGTACTTGGCTTCTTTTTGAATGGTTACGTCGTCTCCGTCAATATTTATATGGATTGGTGTGAATCTAGTCGTAGTAGTGTCTACCAGTTTGCCATGTTGGACTTACCCTTTGTCCTATTGACATACCGCTGGTATGCTTGGCTAGATGGTCCAACCCACAGTTTGCATTGGTGGCTTTTGCCGACGAAGACTAGAAACAGTTTTATGAACGGTGACTATCACCACACACCATGGCGTCCCTTAGGGATCCGTTTTAGGACCCACTCTTCATAATATCTATACTTATGATCTCTCTATATCAAACCTCTGTAAAACCTCAGTCTTTTGCTGACACTGCCCTTTATTGCTCCGCAGATAGCTATAGCGAGATTAAGATTATTCTCGAAGAAGCGCTCCACCACGACTGTTCACCACTTACTTCCACAAATGGAAAATCATGTTGAACACCCAGAAATAAAACGCTATCTACTTCACCCGGAAGCGAAAGCCCTACCTTCTTCCTAGTACAAACCTACTAATAAATTCTTAACCCATTATGTGGAATGAAAGCATCAAATATCTCGGACTTTATTTCGACTTTATTTCCAGCGCGCAACAAAGCGAAACGCACACCCACGGCTCACCAAGGCAAAAGCTGAATCTTAAGATGCGGACTCTGGAAGAAGAGTGCAAAGTGGTGCTGCGAAGAATGAAGAATGCCATGCGGAGGCAGCGAAATATAAGCATGGAAATTAAAAACGGCGTGTCTGAACTGAGCGAACTATTCGATGTAATCGAAAGCTACAGGAAGAACTGGATGAACGCCGAAGTGGAAAGTGTTAAGAAGGCGAAAAGGCAGGGAACCGAAACATGACCAAGGCGGAACTGAAACTAGTCCTGCGGTATAAGGCTCGAGCATAAAGGTGAGAAGCAAGGAAACTAATGATGGATTTGAGACTGTGAACTACAAAAAGACAAAGTCGAAAAAGAAAAGGTGATACTGACATAAATCAGAGAAGCTTAAGTCAAGGACGCGAACTCGGCCGGAAGCTGTGCTGATAAAGGGAGATAGCGGAAGGAACTGCGTGGGAATTCTGAGAGAGCTAAGAAAAAAAAAACAGTAAAGACCATCAAGCCAATATGCAAGCTGGAGATACGTGACCAGGACAGCCTCACGGAGGAAGGGGAAGTTGTCACTGCAATCAAGGCAGAAATAGGAGACATGTGTCAAGAAGTCCAAGTAATGCTCACAGACGCCAACAATTTGGAGATGAAGCAGGCTTTTGTCATACTACCCACAGAAGATGCAAATGAGATACTGAAAGCGCAGAAGATTGAGATCGGATGTATGCGGTGCCGAGTGGTCAGAAGGTCTACAGTGGACAAGACCGTAGTGACCTGTGTATTAAGTGCGGGCAGAATAGGCACAAGATGAAAAGTTGCTCGAAGCCAAGATGCTGTTTATGTGCACACGACGAGCTCAAGCAGTTGAATCACTTCCCTGGAGCTGAGAACTGCGTTACCAGTGCGGAAAAGGATCGAAGATAAAAGTTCTCTAAGCAAACTTGCATGGAAGTAGGATAGCGTATGAACTGCTGTCCCAAATAGTCATGGATCAACAAATTGATTTGGCTATAATCAGCGAACATACGAGAGAAAACAGACTGGATTGTGGTTGGAAAACGACAATAAAACTGCAAGTAAAGTACGGCATCTGAGCAGTGGTAAAGAAAGCTGCTACGTATATGAGCGAGTCAAAGACTACAACGTTATCAGTTGCTATCTAACACCTAGAAGCAAATCAAAGCAAACTCAACGATATTGAAGACATAGCTAAGCGATTAGAGAGACCCCTTGTTGTAGCTGGAGATTTCAACTCGAGAGCAGTAGATTGGTGCACGCCTTCAACAAACTCCATAGGCCACAGGCTAATTGAAAACGGCTACAAGAGCGGGTTTCGTAGTAGCCAACGCCGGTACAACTGCGACTTTTCGGCGAATGGGAAATTACCATGGATACACCTTTTCATTTTCGCAGAAAATAACACATTCAACGCAGAACGCAATATCGCATGTAGTAACCGCAGATGGAACGTAAACCGCTTTAACAAGACACTTTTTTTTAAATAATATATTTATTCAAGCGCCAAACACGGACTCAATAATGCTGTATAATGCACTTTGTGGCTGCGTTAATATCACCCAGTTTTTACAAACATAATTTTTACAATATATAAATGACAAAAAAGAAAACAATTTGACAATACGTGGTTATGTGGAACATGGAGTACGGTCGATGCGGGTTAGTCTACGGTTCAGGCGCCGTCTACTACAGTACAGAAGCCTTCCAAAGTCCTTTCTCTTAAAGCGTGTTACGTATCTTCAAGTGGCTAGCTCTCTGGCCAGACAGTTGCTATGGAACCTCAGCCGGTCATTGTACCTGCATATAAATGTGGCAATGATATCAACGTCTTCCACTTCTAGGTTTTTGTGCAATGTGGAGCTCTTCACGTACCAGGGGCACCCAGTCATGATGCTTAAGGTTTTATTTTGCAGGGTTTACACCCTTCTAATCTGAGTCCTGGAGGCAGCACCACACATTTCGATTCCGTACCTCCAAGCCGGAGCAATAATTTGTTGGTACACTGTACGTTTGTTGCGTAGGGTCAGTTTGCTCTTTTTGTTTAGGAGCCAGTATAGTTTTGCTACCTTGTGTCGGTTGCTCTAAATCACCCTGGTTATGTGAGCTTGGAAGGACAGCCTTTGGTGCAATACTAGCCCCAAGTACTTGTCTACCTGGTGTTGACGAATGATGTCACCGCAGCAATGTACAGCGGCCGGGAGGCTTCTCTTAAGAGTGAAGTACACGTTTTTGCACTTTGTCGAGTTCATTTTAATATTCCACCTTCTGGCCCACCCACCAAAGACGTGGATGTAGTCCTGTGTACCGTCTGCGGCTTCATACTCACATGCAGAGTTATACAGGATGCTGACGTCGTCATCAAACGATGCTACCAGCATTTTATTGGTGTTATTGCCCATTACTTTGGCGTCAGGATCGGGAATGCATTTCGTATATAGAGAAGAGCAGGGGCTCCATTATGCTACCTTGTCGAACACCTGCTAGCACCGGATGGACTTCTGACGTTTGATGGACGTAATTAGTCCGAAGAATGGCGACGGAAGAGCGGACTTAATCTTGGCTAAGAGACCGGGTGCCAGACTCTGTCGAACGCTTGCTCGATATCGATGAATACGCCGTCCCAGTATTTGTCAGCAAACGAACGACTTTAAAATGTGGTTTAGCACCTTGTACAGCTGCTCTAGAGTGCTGTGACCTGCCCGGAAGCCGAACTGATGACCCGGAATGATGTTGCTAGACTCGATGACTTCAGTGAGCCTTACGACAACCAGTCTTTTCCACACCTTAGAGATTGAAAGCAGGAGACTGATTGGCCAGTAAGATGCAGGGCAGTGCTCTGGCTTACCAGGCTTCCTAATCATTGTGATGACGGCGAACTTCCAGGCAGTGGGAAAATACTGCAACCTTAGTATAGCGTTAAATATCAACGTTATTAAGAGCAATGCATTCTCCAGCAGCACCTTAAGTGTCGGTTGCATATTCGGTCATATCCAGGAGCCTTATTATTGTTTAGGCGTTGGGCCACCTAGTTGGCAGTAAATTGGTGGATGGGAAGGTCCATTTGCAGTGGTGCACCCAGTACAGCGTTGTCCTGGACGTCACATAGTTGTACTAAGTCGTGCGGCGGGAATCTTTCGGCCAAGTGAGCGGCAAAAACGTTGGCCTGCTTCTCGTCGGACAGACACCAGTTCCCATTCGCGTATCTAAGGGAAGTCGTTCGAATCGGTTGCCGTTTCGCGCATCGTGCAGCTTTCCATAGCGAAAAGGGGGCGTCAGCATGTTAATCCTTAGCGCATTAGACAATTGGTAAGCGGTTCTACGCCACTTAGCTTTGTCGACAGGATGGTGAGACTCGCTTCTGTGTCAAGCGTGATGATAAGCGGTAGGTGGTCGGAGATGAGATTCACACGCTTCTCTATTCGAGGTTTCCACTGGGTGACTTCTCGGTAGATGGCAAAGTCTAGGCAACTGGGGTGGCCTCTAGCTCCATATTAAAATCGTAAGGGATCACCCGTTGCCAGCACTTGCGTATTGGAGGCGAAAACACTTCTTCTTCTCTTTGCCTCTTTTGTTGCTTCTAAGGTCACACCTGAGCCCATGCTTAGCGTTCGCCGCCAATGATAGGTCAAACTTGTCCAGCAATGTCACGTAGTCATCCCTACACCAGCTGAATCCGAGTGGACAATGGATGGCACACAACTCAATATTGCCCATGGCTGTGGAGAGAATGGCTAAAGCCACTTGCACTCTGTCGGTGCGAAGCGGAGCGGTGGGGAAGTGCTGGATGTCGCTTCGGATGGCTATGGCAGTGCCGCAAAGCACTCTAACTCACGTATTTTCGCTGAAACGCCGTTGGCGTTCCAAATCATAGCCTTTAGTGACTTCATTTTGGGATACGCGCGTTAAACAAGCCCAGGATTTGGGTTTGCATTAAAATCACTTGCTTTTACGTATCCATGAGTGCCTTGATCGACTCGTTGAGCGTGGTTATTGGGTACTGCAGATCACTCAACACGCTTTGATCGATTGAGTTAATGGGAAGGTTTGCAACAGGTAGAGACCCCATCGCTGTGTGTGTATGTGCCTGGTATTGCAGAACGCATTGTTTTTTTTGCAATTTCGGCATATGGCTTCTCTGCTTTGGCTGCTGCTTGCTAGGTACTTTTGATTGCTTTTCAGGTGTTCTGTTTTTACTCTTGACTACCTCAGAGTAACAGGTCCCAGGAATTGGCAGACTCGACGTCGGCCTGATTGGTGGTTGGCCTCTGTCGTTGGTGGGCTGAAGCGACTGTCGGTGTACGAAGAGCGTCGACGTTTGCCATGTTTTTTTTATTTTTATTTATTTATTTTCCCAAAAGAAGAGTACATTGTCTATTATAGAAACATAAATCGACTATTGTACAGATTAATATTTAGGACAAGTGGGTGAATTTTAATTTTACAATCAGTTTGTAAAGTCGTGTTGTGACTGGAGTTTAACAATACATGTATTTTAACAATAAATAAACAATTAAAAATAACAACAATTAACAATTATTAATTGCAGGTAATGTGTTATGTGAGGTCCACTGGTCTCACCCTTTTTAGCCTACGTTGCCGAGTTAGTTCATCTAATGGTAATGGTAACCATCGTTCGAATGCTGGGAAAGTTTGGTTTGGTATTTTCTGCTTAAATTGATTATTTCCTCATCTAATGTCGCAATTCTTAGGTCTCGATGAAGGTCCGTGTTGGTGATATACCATTGTGCTTTGGTGATGGTGCGAATAATTTTTGATTGTTGCCTCTGGATTAGCTTTATATTTGATTTTTTGACAACTCCCCATATGTCCAAATTGGTTTAATAATTGTCTTATAGATTAAGAGCTTGTTTTCAAGTGAAATGTTTGTATTTGGTTTGAGCAGCCAGTGCAGTTGTCTTACTTTCATTTTGATTTGATCACGCTTTTTTTGTATATGGTGTTTCCAGTTTAGTTTACTGTCAATATATAATCCTAAGTACTTGGCTTCTTTTTGAATGGTTACGTCGTCTCCGTCAATATTTATATGGATTGGTGTGAATCTAGTCGTAGTAGTGTCTACCAGTTTGCCATGTTGGACTTACCCTTTGTCCTATTGACATACCGCTGGTATGCTTGGCTAGATGGTCCAACCCACACTTTGCATTGGTGGCTTTTGCCGACGAAGACTAGAAACAGTTTTATGAACGGTGACTATCACCACACACCATGGCGTCCCTTAGGGATCCGTTTTAGGACCCACTCTTCATAATATCTATACTTATGATCTCTCTATATCAAACCTCTGTAAAACCTCAGTCTTTTGCTGACACTGCCCTTTATTGCTCCGCAGATAGCTATAGCGAGATTAAGATTATTCTCGAAGAAGCGCTCCACCACGACTGTTCACCACTTACTTCCACAAATGGAAAATCATGTTGAACACCCAGAAATCAAACGCTATCTACTTCACCAGGAAGCGAAAGCCCTACCTTCTTCCTAGTACAAACCTACTAATAAATTCTTAACCCATTATGTGGAATGAAAGCATCAAATATCTCGGACTTTATTTCGACTTTATTTCCAGCGCGCAACAAAGCGAAACGCACACCCACGGCTCACCAAGGCAAAAGCTGAATCTTAAGATGCGGACTCTGGAAGAAGAGTGCAAAGTGGTGCTGCGAAGAATGAAGAATGCCATGCGGAGGCAGCGAAATATAAGCATGGAAATTAAAAACGGCGTGTCTGAACTGAGCGAACTATTCGATGTAATCGAAAGCTACAGGAAGAACTGGATGAACGCCGAAGTGGAAAGTGTTAAGAAGGCGAAAAGGCAGGGAACCGAAACATGACCAAGGCGGAACTGAAACTAGTCCTGCGGTATAAGGCTCGAGCATAAAGGTGAGAAGCAAGGAAACTAATGATGGATTTGAAACTGTGAACTACAAAAAGACAAAGTCGAAAAAGAAAAGGTGATACTGACATAAATCAGAGAAGCTTAAGTCAAGGACGCGAACTCGGCCGGAAGCTGTGCTGATAAAGGGAGATAGCGGAAGGAACTACGTGGGAATTCTGAGAGAGCTAAGAAAAAAAAAAACAGTAAAGACCATCAAGCCAATATGCAAGCTGGAGATACGTGACCAGGACAGCCTCACGGAGGAAGGGGAAGTTGTCACTGCAATCAAGGCAGAAATAGGAGACATATGTCAAGAAGTCCAAGTAATCACCACACACCATCGCGTCCCTTAGGGATCCGTTTTAGGACCCACTCTTCATAATATCTATACTTATGATCTCTCTATATCAAACCTCTGTAAAACCTCAGTCTTTTGCTGACACTGCCCTTTATTGCTCCGCAGATAGCTATAGCGAGATTAAGATTATTCTCGAAGAAGCGCTCCACCACGACTGTTCACCACTTACTTCCACAAATGGAAAATCATGTTGAACACCCAGAAATCAAACGCTATCTACTTCACCCGGAAGCGAAAGCCCTACCTTCTTCCTAGTACAAACCTACTAATAAATTCTTAACCCATTATGTGGAATGAAAGCATCAAATATCTCGGACTTTATTTCGACTTTATTTCCAGCGCGCAACAAAGCGAAACGCACACCCACGGCTCACCAAGGCAAAAGCTGAATCTTAAGATGCGGACTCTGGAAGAAGAGTGCAAAGTGGTGCTGCGAAGAATGAAGAATGCCATGCGGAGGCAGCGAAATATAAGCATGGAAATTAAAAACGGCGTGTCTGAACTGAGCGAACTATTCGATGTAATCGAAAGCTACAGGAAGAACTGGATGAACGCCGAAGTGGAAAGTGTTAAGAAGGCGAAAAGGCAGGGAACCGAAACATGACCAAGGCGGAACTGAAACTAGTCCTGCGGTATAAGGCTCGAGCATAAAGGTGAGAAGCAAGGAAACTAATGATGGATTTGAGACTGTGAACTACAAAAAGACAAAGTCGAAAAAGAAAAGGTGATACTGACATAAATCAGAGAAGCTTAAGTCAAGGACGCGAACTCGGCCGGAAGCTGTGCTGATAAAGGGAGATAGCGGAAGGAACTACGTGGGAATTCTGAGAGAGCTAAGAAAAAAAAAAACAGTAAAGACCATCAAGCCAATATGCAAGCTGGAGATACGTGACCAGGACAGCCTTACGGAGGAAGGGGAAGTTGTCACTGCAATCAAGGCAGAAATAGGAGACATGTGTCAAGAAGTCCAAGTAATGCTCACAGACGCCAACAATTTGGAGATGAAGCAGGCTTTTGTCATACTACCCACAGAAGATGCAAATGAGATACTGAAAGCGCAGAAGATTGAGATCGGATGTATGCGGTGCCGAGTGGTCAGAAGGTCTACAGTGGACAAGACCGTAGTGACCTGTGTATTAAGTGCGGGCAGAATAGGCACAAGATGAAAAGTTGCTCGAAGCCAAGATGCTGTTTATGTGCACACGACGAGCTCAAGCAGTTGAATCACTTCCCTGGAGCTGAGAACTGCGTTACCAGTGCGGAAAAGGATCGAAGATAAAAGTTCTCTAAGCAAACTTGCATGGAAGTAGGATAGCGTATGAACTGCTGTCCCAAATAGTCATGGATCAACAAATTGATTTGGCTATAATCAGCGAACATACGAGAGAAAACAGACTGGATTGTGGTTGGAAAACGACAATAAAACTGCAAGTAAAGTACGGCATCTGAGCAGTGGTAAAGAAAGCTGCTACGTATATGAGCGAGTCAAAGACTACAACGTTATCAGTTGCTATCTAACACCTAGAAGCAAATCAAAGCAAACTCAACGATATTGAAGACATAGCTAAGCGATTAGAGAGACCCCTTGTTGTAGCTGGAGATTTCAACTCGAGAGCAGTAGATTGGTGCACGCCTTCAACAAACTCCATAGGCCACAGGCTAATTGAAAACGGCTACAAGAGCGGGTTTCGTAGTAGCCAACGCCGGTACAACTGCGACTTTTCGGCGAATGGGAAATTACCATGGATACACCTTTTCATTTTCGCAGAAAATAACACATTCAACGCAGAACGCAATATCGCATGTAGTAACCGCAGATGGAACGTAAACCGCTTTAACAAGACACTTTTTTTTAAATAATATATTTATTCAAGCGCCAAACACGGACTCAATAATGCTGTATAATGCACTTTGTGGCTGCGTTAATATCACCCAGTTTTTACAAACATAATTTTTACAATATATAAATGACAAAAAAGAAAACAATTTGACAATACGTGGTTATGTGGAACATGGAGTACGGTCGATGCGGGTTAGTCTACGGTTCAGGCGCCGTCTACTACAGTACAGAAGCCTTCCAAAGTCCTTTCTCTTAAAGCGTGTTACGTATCTTCAAGTGGCTAGCTCTCTGGCCAGACAGTTGCTATGGAACCTCAGCCGGTCATTGTACCTGCATATAAATGTGGCAATGATATCAACGTCTTCCACTTCTAGGTTTTTGTGCAATGTGGAGCTCTTCACGTACCAGGGGCACCCAGTCATGATGCTTAAGGTTTTATTTTGCAGGGTTTACACCCTTCTAATCTGAGTCCTGGAGGCAGCACCACACATTTCGATTCCGTACCTCCAAGCCGGAGCAATAATTTGTTGGTACACTGTACGTTTGTTGCGTAGGGTCAGTTTGCTCTTTTTGTTTAGGAGCCAGTATAGTTTTGCTACCTTGTGTCGGTTGCTCTAAATCACCCTGGTTATGTGAGCTTGGAAGGACAGCCTTTGGTGCAATACTAGCCCCAAGTACTTGTCTACCTGGTGTTGACGAATGATGTCACCGCAGCAATGTACAGCGGCCGGGAGGCTTCTCTTAAGAGTGAAGTACACGTTTTTGCACTTTGTCGAGTTCATTTTAATATTCCACCTTCTGGCCCACCCACCAAAGACGTGGATGTAGTCCTGTGTACCGTCTGCGGCTTCATACTCACATGCAGAGTTATACAGGATGCTGACGTCGTCATCAAACGATGCTACCAGCATTTTATTGGTGTTATTGCCCATTACTTTGGCGTCAGGATCGGGAATGCATTTCGTATATAGAGAAGAGCAGGGGCTCCATTATGCTACCTTGTCGAACACCTGCTAGCACCGGATGGACTTCTGACGTTTGATGGACGTAATTAGTCCGAAGAATGGCGACGGAAGAGCGGACTTAATCTTGGCTAAGAGACCGGGTGCCAGACTCTGTCGAACGCTTGCTCGATATCGATGAATACGCCGTCCCAGTATTTGTCAGCAAACGAACGACTTTAAAATGTGGTTTAGCACCTTGTACAGCTGCTCTAGAGTGCTGTGACCTGCCCGGAAGCCGAACTGATGACCCGGAATGATGTTGCTAGACTCGATGACTTCAGTGAGCCTTACGACAACCAGTCTTTTCCACACCTTAGAGATTGAAAGCAGGAGACTGATTGGCCAGTAAGATGCAGGGCAGTGCTCTGGCTTACCAGGCTTCCTAATCATTGTGATGACGGCGAACTTCCAGGCAGTGGGAAAATACTGCAACCTTAGTATAGCGTTAAATATCAACGTTATTAAGAGCAATGCATTCTCCAGCAGCACCTTAAGTGTCGGTTGCATATTCGGTCATATCCAGGAGCCTTATTATTGTTTAGGCGTTGGGCCACCTAGTTGGCAGTAAATGGGTGGATGGGAAGGTCCATTTGCAGTGGTGCACCCAGTACAGCGTTGTCCTGGACGTCACATAGTTGTACTAAGTCGTGCGGCGGGAATCTTTCGGTCAAGTGAGCGGCAAAAACGTTGGCCTGCTTCTCGTCGGACAGACACCAGTTCCCATTCGCGTATCTAAGGGAAGTCGTTCGAATCGGTTGCCGTTTCGCGCATCGTGCAGCTTTCCATAGCGAAAAGGGGGCGTCAGCATGTTAATCCTTAGCGCATTAGACAATTGGTAAGCGGTTCTACGCCACTTAGCTTTGTCGACAGGATGGTGAGACTCGCTTCTGTGTCAAGCGTGATGATAAGCGGTAGGTGGTCGGAGATGAGATTCACACGCTTCTCTATTCGAGGTTTCCACTGGGTGACTTCTCGGTAGATGGCAAAGTCTAGGCAACTGGGGTGGCCTCTAGCTCCATATTAAAATCGTAAGGGATCACCCGTTGCCAGCACATGCGTATTGGAGGCGAAAACACTTCTTCTTCTCTTTGCCTCTTTTGTTGCTTCTAAGGTCACACCTGAGCCCATGCTTAGCGTTCGCCGCCAATGATAGGTCAAACTTGTCCAGCAATGTCACGTAGTCATCCCTACACCAGCTGAATCCGAGTGGACAATGGATGGCACACAACTCAATATTGCCCATGGCTGTGGAGAGAATGGCTAAAGCCACTTGCACTCTGTCGGTGCGAAGCGGAGCGGTGGGGAAGTGCTGGATGTCGCTTCGGATGGCTATGGCAGTGCCGCAAAGCACTCTAACTCACGTATTTTCGCTGAAACGCCGTTGGCGTTCCAAATCATAGCCTTTAGTGACTTCATTTTGGGATACGCGCGTTAAACAAGCCCAGGATTTGGGTTTGCATTAAAATCACTTGCTTTTACGTATCCATGAGTGCCTTGATCGACTCGTTGAGCGTGGTTATTGGGTACCGCAGATCACTCAACACGCTTTGATCGATTGAGTTAATGGGAAGGTTTGCAACAGGTAGAGACCCCATCGCTGTGTGTGTATGTGCCTGGTATTGCAGAACGCATTGTTTTTTTTGCAATTTCGGCATATGGCTTCTCTGCTTTGGCTGCTGCTTGCTAGGTACTTTTGATTGCTTTTCAGGTGTTCTGTTTTTACTCTTGACTACCTCAGAGTAACAGGTCCCAGGAATTGGCAGACTCGACGTCGGCCTGATTGGTGGTTGGCCTCTGTCGTTGGTGGGCTGAAGCGACTGTCGGTGTACGAAGAGCGTCGACGTTTGCCATGTTTTTTTTATTTTTATTTATTTATTTTCCCAAAAGAAGAGTACATTGTCTATTATAGAAACATAAATCGACTATTGTACAGATTAATATTTAGGACAAGTGGGTGAATTTTAATTTTACAATCAGTTTGTAAAGTCGTGTTGTGACTGGAGTTTAACAATACATGTATTTTAACAATAAATAAACAATTAAAAATAACAACAATTAACAATTATTAATTGCAGGTAATGTGTTATGTGAGGTCCACTGGTCTCACCCTTTTTAGCCTACGTTGCCGAGTTAGTTCATCTAATGGTAATGGTAACCATCGTTCGAATGCTGGGAAAGTTTGGTTTGGTATTTTCTGCTTAAATTGATTATTTCCTCATCTAATGTCGCAATTCTTAGGTCTCGATGAAGGTCCGTGTTGGTGATATACCATTGTGCTTTGGTGATGGTGCGAATAATTTTTGATTGTTGCCTCTGGATTAGCTTTATATTTGATTTTTTGACAACTCCCCATATGTCCAAATTGGTTTAATAATTGTCTTATAGATTAAGAGCTTGTTTTCAAGTGAAATGTTTGTATTTGGTTTGAGCAGCCAGTGCAGTTGTCTTACTTTCATTTTGATTTGATCACGCTTTTTTTGTATATGGTGTTTCCAGTTTAGTTTACTGTCAATATATAATCCTAAGTACTTGGCTTCTTTTTGAATGGTTACGTCGTCTCCGTCAATATTTATATGGATTGGTGTGAATCTAGTCGTAGTAGTGTCTACCAGTTTGCCATGTTGGACTTACCCTTTGTCCTATTGACATACCGCTGGTATGCTTGGCTAGATGGTCCAACCCACACTTTGCATTGGTGGCTTTTGCCGACGAAGACTAGAAACAGTTTTATGAACGGTGACTATCACCACACACCATGGCGTCCCTTAGGGATCCGTTTTAGGACCCACTCTTCATAATATCTATACTTATGATCTCTCTATATCAAACCTCTGTAAAACCTCAGTCTTTTGCTGACACTGCCCTTTATTGCTCCGCAGATAGCTATAGCGAGATTAAGATTATTCTCGAAGAAGCGCTCCACCACGACTGTTCACCACTTACTTCCACAAATGGAAAATCATGTTGAACACCCAGAAATCAAACGCTATCTACTTCACCCGGAAGCGAAAGCCCTACCTTCTTCCTAGTACAAACCTACTAATAAATTCTTAACCCATTATGTGGAATGAAAGCATCAAATATCTCGGACTTTATTTCGACTTTATTTCCAGCGCGCAACAAAGCGAAACGCACACCCACGGCTCACCAAGGCAAAAGCTGAATCTTAAGATGCGGACTCTGGAAGAAGAGTGCAAAGTGGTGCTGCGAAGAATGAAGAATGCCATGCGGAGGCAGCGAAATATAAGCATGGAAATTAAAAACGGCGTGTCTGAACTGAGCGAACTATTCGATGTAATCGAAAGCTACAGGAAGAACTGGATGAACGCCGAAGTGGAAAGTGTTAAGAAGGCGAAAAGGCAGGGAACCGAAACATGACCAAGGCGGAACTGAAACTAGTCCTGCGGTATAAGGCTCGAGCATAAAGGTGAGAAGCAAGGAAACTAATGATGGATTTGAAACTGTGAACTACAAAAAGACAAAGTCGAAAAAGAAAAGGTGATACTGACATAAATCAGAGAAGCTTAAGTCAAGGACGCGAACTCGGCCGGAAGCTGTGCTGATAAAGGGAGATAGCGGAAGGAACTACGTGGGAATTCTGAGAGAGCTAAGAAAAAAAAAACAGTAAAGACCATCAAGCCAATATGCAAGCTGGAGATACGTGACCAGGACAGCCTCACGGAGGAAGGGGAAGTTGTCACTGCAATCAAGGCAGAAATAGGAGACATGTGTCAAGAAGTCCAAGTAATCACCACACACCATGGCGTCCCTTAGGGATCCGTTTTAGGACCCACTCTTCATAATATCTATACTTATGATCTCTCTATATCAAACCTCTGTAAAACCTCAGTCTTTTGCTGACACTGCCCTTTATTGCTCCGCAGATAGCTATAGCGAGATTAAGATTATTCTCGAAGAAGCGCTCCACCACGACTGTTCACCACTTACTTCCACAAATGGAAAATCATGTTGAACACCCAGAAATCAAACGCTATCTACTTCACCCGGAAGCGAAAGCCCTACCTTCTTCCTAGTACAAACCTACTAATAAATTCTTAACCCATTATGTGGAATGAAAGCATCAAATATCTCGGACTTTATTTCGACTTTATTTCCAGCGCGCAACAAAGCGAAACGCACACCCACGGCTCACCAAGGCAAAAGCTGAATCTTAAGATGCGGACTCTGGAAGAAGAGTGCAAAGTGGTGCTGCGAAGAATGAAGAATGCCATGCGGAGGCAGCGAAATATAAGCATGGAAATTAAAAACGGCGTGTCTGAACTGAGCGAACTATTCGATGTAATCGAAAGCTACAGGAAGAACTGGATGAACGCCGAAGTGGAAAGTGTTAAGAAGGCGAAAAGGCAGGGAACCGAAACATGACCAAGGCGGAACTGAAACTAGTCCTGCGGTATAAGGCTCGAGCATAAAGGTGAGAAGCAAGGAAACTAATGATGGATTTGAGACTGTGAACTACAAAAAGACAAAGTCGAAAAAGAAAAGGTGATACTGACATAAATCAGAGAAGCTTAAGTCAAGGACGCGAACTCGGCCGGAAGCTGTGCTGATAAAGGGAGATAGCGGAAGGAACTACGTGGGAATTCTGAGAGAGCTAAGAAAAAAAAAAACAGTAAAGACCATCAAGCCAATATGCAAGCTGGAGATACGTGACCAGGACAGCCTCACGGAGGAAGGGGAAGTTGTCACTGCAATCAAGGTAGAAATAGGAGACATGTGTCAAGAAGTCCAAGTAATGCTCACAGACGCCAACAATTTGGAGATGAAGCAGGCTTTTGTCATACTACCCACAGAAGATGCAAATGAGATACTGAAAGCGCAGAAGATTGAGATCGGATGTATGCGGTGCCGAGTGGTCAGAAGGTCTACAGTGGACAAGACCGTAGTGACCTGTGTATTAAGTGCGGGCAGAATAGGCACAAGATGAAAAGTTGCTCGAAGCCAAGATGCTGTTTATGTGCACACGACGAGCTCAAGCAGTTGAATCACTTCCCTGGAGCTGAGAACTGCGTTACCAGTGCGGAAAAGGATCGAAGATAAAAGTTCTCTAAGCAAACTTGCATGGAAGTAGGATAGCGTATGAACTGCTGTCCCAAATAGTCATGGAGCAACAAATTGGTTTGGCTATAATCAGCGAAGATTGAGATCGGATGGAAGCGGTGCCGAGTAGTCAACAGGTCTACAGTGGACAAGACCGTATGTGAGGTCCACTGGTCTCACCCTTTTTAGCTTACGTTGCCGAGTTAGTTCATCTAATGGTAATGTATTCACACCATCGTTCGAATGCTGGGAAAGTTTGGTTTGGTATTTTCTGCTTAAATTGATTATTTCCTCATCTACTGTCGCAATTCTTAGGTCTCGATGAAGGTCCGTGTTGGTGATATACCATTGCGCTTTGGTGATGGTGCGAATAATTTTTGATTGTTGCCTCTGGATTAGCTTTATATTTGATTTTTTGGCAACTCCCCATATTTCGGCTCCATATGTCCAAATTGGTTTAATAATTGTCTTATAGATCAGGAGCTTGTTTTCAAGTGAAATGTTTGTATTTGGTTTGAGCAGCCAGTGCAGTTGTCTTACTTTCATTTTGATTTGATCACGCTTTTTTGTAAATGGTGTTTCCAGTTTAGTTTACTGTCAATATATAATCCTAAGTACTTGGCTTCTTTTTGAATGGTTACGTCGTCTCCGTCAATATTTATATGGATTGGTGTGAATCTAGTCGTAGTATTGTCTACCAGTTTGCCATGTTGGACTTACCCTTTGTCCTATTGACATACCGCTGGTATGCTTTACAGCCTTTATAGTTGGCTAGATGGTCCAACCCACAGTTTGCATTGGTGGCTTTTGCCGACGAAGACTAGAAACAGTTTTATGAACGGTGACTATCACCACACACCACGGACTGGGGAGGCTGACGACAATAGTTAGCGGCAGCGCTGTAGTATATCGCATTTTTTTCGTGCTTCTTCAATAACAACTCGTTGGCCAGCAAGACTCCTGATCCGGCGCAAATCTTTAATGGTACTTGTCAAAGTCAAGTTAACAAAAAAGAGGTTCATCGGCTCTTTAGTGTTCCGGTTTAGAGGACGATAAACATGCAGGACACTGTGGCCAAGAGAAGAGTGATGTAATTCCTTCATCACTATTTTATATGGCCGATCTTAGGCGAGCTTGTAAGTGATATAATCTACCCATTTCTCATTGAACAGCCTTTGGACTCCACGTTACTCAGGTTAATGATGGTACCAGCCATTTTGAGGAGTAGCGGCGATGACGCACAGTGGTATTGGAGGGTTTTGAAAGATTTGATTGGCGCGCTTGCATGCTGGGTGCGCTCACGTTCACCGGGTTGGCATCGGGGATATCACCCTCGTCAGGTTTGAACGTTAAACAGCTCGACGACGAGCCGTCTATGCCCGCGGGATTATTCACCACATCAGGATCAGCAAAGGTGTCCGATGAAGTAGACTCAGTGTCCATACATAGACTGTCGTCATCATCGGCAAGAGGGGCAAAGCGGTTGCTCGACGGAGAGATTTCGGAGCTACTAATAGGCCAGACCGCTTTGTCACTGCAGCTGGAACAGCATCTGGAACAGCTGTACGTCTAGTAACCGCAGATGGAACGTAAACCGCTTTAACAAGACACTTTTTTTTAAATAATATATTTATTCAAGCGCCAAACACGGACTCAATAATGCTGTATAATGCACTTTGTGGCTGCGTTAATATCACCCAGTTTTTACAAACATAATTTTTACAATATATAAATGACAAAAAAGAAAACAATTTGACAATACGTGGTTATGTGGAACATGGAGTACGGTCGATGCGGGTTAGTCTACGGTTCAGGCGCCGTCTACTACAGTACAGAAGCCTTCCAAAGTCCTTTCTCTTAAAGCGTGTTACGTATCTTCAAGTGGCTAGCTCTCTGGCCAGACAGTTGCTATGGAACCTCAGCCGGTCATTGTACCTGCATATAAATGTGGCAATGATATCAACGTCTTCCACTTCTAGGTTTTTGTGCAATGTGGAGCTCTTCACGTACCAGGGGCACCCAGTCATGATGCTTAAGGTTTTATTTTGCAGGGTTTACACCCTTCTAATCTGAGTCCTGGAGGCAGCACCACACATTTCGATTCCGTACCTCCAAGCCGGAGCAATAATTTGTTGGTACACTGTACGTTTGTTGCGTAGGGTCAGTTTGCTCTTTTTGTTTAGGAGCCAGTATAGTTTTGCTACCTTGTGTCGGTTGCTCTAAATCACCCTGGTTATGTGAGCTTGGAAGGACAGCCTTTGGTGCAATACTAGCCCCAAGTACTTGTCTACCTGGTGTTGACGAATGATGTCACCGCAGCAATGTACAGCGGCCGGGAGGCTTCTCTTAAGAGTGAAGTACACGTTTTTGCACTTTGTCGAGTTCATTTTAATATTCCACCTTCTGGCCCACCCACCAAAGACGTGGATGTAGTCCTGTGTACCGTCTGCGGCTTCATACTCACATGCAGAGTTATACAGGATGCTGACGTCGTCATCAAACGATGCTACCAGCATTTTATTGGTGTTATTGCCCATTACTTTGGCGTCAGGATCGGGAATGCATTTCGTATATAGAGAAGAGCAGGGGCTCCATTATGCTACCTTGTCGAACACCTGCTAGCACCGGATGGACTTCTGACGTTTGATGGACGTAATTAGTCCGAAGAATGGCGACGGAAGAGCGGACTTAATCTTGGCTAAGAGACCGGGTGCCAGACTCTGTCGAACGCTTGCTCGATATCGATGAATACGCCGTCCCAGTATTTGTCAGCAAACGAACGACTTTAAAATGTGGTTTAGCACCTTGTACAGCTGCTCTAGAGTGCTGTGACCTGCCCGGAAGCCGAACTGATGACCCGGAATGATGTTGCTAGACTCGATGACTTCAGTGAGCCTTACGACAACCAGTCTTTTCCACACCTTAGAGATTGAAAGCAGGAGACTGATTGGCCAGTAAGATGCAGGGCAGTGCTCTGGCTTACCAGGCTTCCTAATCATTGTGATGACGGCGAACTTCCAGGCAGTGGGAAAATACTGCAACCTTAGTATAGCGTTAAATATCAACGTTATTAAGAGCAATGCATTCTCCAGCAGCACCTTAAGTGTCGGTTGCATATTCGGTCATATCCAGGAGCCTTATTATTGTTTAGGCGTTGGGCCACCTAGTTGGCAGTAAATGGGTGGATGGGAAGGTCCATTTGCAGTGGTGCACCCAGTACAGCGTTGTCCTGGACGTCACATAGTTGTACTAAGTCGTGCGGCGGGAATCTTTCGGTCAAGTGAGCGGCAAAAACGTTGGCCTGCTTCTCGTCGGACAGACACCAGTTCCCATTCGCGTATCTAAGGGAAGTCGTTCGAATCGGTTGCCGTTTCGCGCATCGTGCAGCTTTCCATAGCGAAAAGGGGGCGTCAGCATGTTAATCCTTAGCGCATTAGACAATTGGTAAGCGGTTCTACGCCACTTAGCTTTGTCGACAGGATGGTGAGACTCGCTTCTGTGTCAAGCGTGATGATAAGCGGTAGGTGGTCGGAGATGAGATTCACACGCTTCTCTATTCGAGGTTTCCACTGGGTGACTTCTCGGTAGATGGCAAAGTCTAGGCAACTGGGGTGGCCTCTAGCTCCATATTAAAATCGTAAGGGATCACCCGTTGCCAGCACATGCGTATTGGAGGCGAAAACACTTCTTCTTCTCTTTGCCTCTTTTGTTGCTTCTAAGGTCACACCTGAGCCCATGCTTAGCGTTCGCCGCCAATGATAGGTCAAACTTGTCCAGCAATGTCACGTAGTCATCCCTACACCAGCTGAATCCGAGTGGACAATGGATGGCACACAACTCAATATTGCCCATGGCTGTGGAGAGAATGGCTAAAGCCACTTGCACTCTGTCGGTGCGAAGCGGAGCGGTGGGGAAGTGCTGGATGTCGCTTCGGATGGCTATGGCAGTGCCGCAAAGCACTCTAACTCACGTATTTACGCTGAAACGCCGTTGGCGTTCCAAATCATAGCCTTTAGTGACTTCATTTTGGGATACGCGCGTTAAACAAGCCCAGGATTTGGGTTTGCATTAAAATCACTTGCTTTTACGTATCCATGAGTGCCTTGATCGACTCGTTGAGCGTGGTTATTGGGTACCGCAGATCACTCAACACGCTTTGATCGATTGAGTTAATGGGAAGGTTTGCAACAGGTAGAGACCCCATCGCTGTGTGTGTATGTGCCTGGTATTGCAGAACGCATTGTTTTTTTTGCAATTTCGGCATATGGCTTCTCTGCTTTGGCTGCTGCTTGCTAGGTACTTTTGATTGCTTTTCAGGTGTTCTGTTTTTACTCTTGACTACCTCAGAGTAACAGGTCCCAGGAATTGGCAGACTCGACGTCGGCCTGATTGGTGGTTGGCCTCTGTCGTTGGTGGGCTGAAGCGACTGTCGGTGTACGAAGAGCGTCGACGTTTGCCATGTTTTTTTTATTTTTATTTATTTATTTTCCCAAAAGAAGAGTACATTGTCTATTATAGAAACATAAATCGACTATTGTACAGATTAATATTTAGGACAAGTGGGTGAATTTTAATTTTACAATCAGTTTGTAAAGTCGTGTTGTGACTGGAGTTTAACAATACATGTATTTTAACAATAAATAAACAATTAAAAATAACAACAATTAACAATTATTAATTGCAGGTAATGTGTTATGTGAGGTCCACTGGTCTCACCCTTTTTAGCCTACGTTGCCGAGTTAGTTCATCTAATGGTAATGGTAACCATCGTTCGAATGCTGGGAAAGTTTGGTTTGGTATTTTCTGCTTAAATTGATTATTTCCTCATCTAATGTCGCAATTCTTAGGTCTCGATGAAGGTCCGTGTTGGTGATATACCATTGTGCTTTGGTGATGGTGCGAATAATTTTTGATTGTTGCCTCTGGATTAGCTTTATATTTGATTTTTTGACAACTCCCCATATGTCCAAATTGGTTTAATAATTGTCTTATAGATTAAGAGCTTGTTTTCAAGTGAAATGTTTGTATTTGGTTTGAGCAGCCAGTGCAGTTGTCTTACTTTCATTTTGATTTGATCACGCTTTTTTTGTATATGGTGTTTCCAGTTTAGTTTACTGTCAATATATAATCCTAAGTACTTGGCTTCTTTTTGAATGGTTACGTCGTCTCCGTCAATATTTATATGGATTGGTGTGAATCTAGTCGTAGTAGTGTCTACCAGTTTGCCATGTTGGACTTACCCTTTGTCCTATTGACATACCGCTGGTATGCTTGGCTAGATGGTCCAACCCACACTTTGCATTGGTGGCTTTTGCCGACGAAGACTAGAAACAGTTTTATGAACGGTGACTATCACCACACACCATGGCGTCCCTTAGGGATCCGTTTTAGGACCCACTCTTCATAATATCTATACTTATGATCTCTCTATATCAAACCTCTGTAAAACCTCAGTCTTTTGCTGACACTGCCCTTTATTGCTCCGCAGATAGCTATAGCGAGATTAAGATTATTCTCGAAGAAGCGCTCCACCACGACTGTTCACCACTTACTTCCACAAATGGAAAATCATGTTGAACACCCAGAAATCAAACGCTATCTACTTCACCCGGAAGCGAAAGCCCTACCTTCTTCCTAGTACAAACCTACTAATAAATTCTTAACCCATTATGTGGAATGAAAGCATCAAATATCTCGGACTTTATTTCGACTTTATTTCCAGCGCGCAACAAAGCGAAACGCACACCCACGGCTCACCAAGGCAAAAGCTGAATCTTAAGATGCGGACTCTGGAAGAAGAGTGCAAAGTGGTGCTGCGAAGAATGAAGAATGCCATGCGGAGGCAGCGAAATATAAGCATGGAAATTAAAAACGGCGTGTCTGAACTGAGCGAACTATTCGATGTAATCGAAAGCTACAGGAAGAACTGGATGAACGCCGAAGTGGAAAGTGTTAAGAAGGCGAAAAGGCAGGGAACCGAAACATGACCAAGGCGGAACTGAAACTAGTCCTGCGGTATAAGGCTCGAGCATAAAGGTGAGAAGCAAGGAAACTAATGATGGATTTGAAACTGTGAACTACAAAAAGACAAAGTCGAAAAAGAAAAGGTGATACTGACATAAATCAGAGAAGCTTAAGTCAAGGACGCGAACTCGGCCGGAAGCTGTGCTGATAAAGGGAGATAGCGGAAGGAACTACGTGGGAATTCTGAGAGAGCTAAGAAAAAAAAAACAGTAAAGACCATCAAGCCAATATGCAAGCTGGAGATACGTGACCAGGACAGCCTCACGGAGGAAGGGGAAGTTGTCACTGCAATCAAGGCAGAAATAGGAGACATGTGTCAAGAAGTCCAAGTAATCACCACACACCATGGCGTCCCTTAGGGATCCGTTTTAGGACCCACTCTTCATAATATCTATACTTATGATCTCTCTATATCAAACCTCTGTAAAACCTCAGTCTTTTGCTGACACTGCCCTTTATTGCTCCGCAGATAGCTATAGCGAGATTAAGATTATTCTCGAAGAAGCGCTCCACCACGACTGTTCACCACTTACTTCCACAAATGGAAAATCATGTTGAACACCCAGAAATCAAACGCTATCTACTTCACCCGGAAGCGAAAGCCCTACCTTCTTCCTAGTACAAACCTACTAATAAATTCTTAACCCATTATGTGGAATGAAAGCATCAAATATCTCGGACTTTATTTCGACTTTATTTCCAGCGCGCAACAAAGCGAAACGCACACCCACGGCTCACCAAGGCAAAAGCTGAATCTTAAGATGCGGACTCTGGAAGAAGAGTGCAAAGTGGTGCTGCGAAGAATGAAGAATGCCATGCGGAGGCAGCGAAATATAAGCATGGAAATTAAAAACGGCGTGTCTGAACTGAGCGAACTATTCGATGTAATCGAAAGCTACAGGAAGAACTGGATGAACGCCGAAGTGGAAAGTGTTAAGAAGGCGAAAAGGCAGGGAACCGAAACATGACCAAGGCGGAACTGAAACTAGTCCTGCGGTATAAGGCTCGAGCATAAAGGTGAGAAGCAAGGAAACTAATGATGGATTTGAGACTGTGAACTACAAAAAGACAAAGTCGAAAAAGAAAAGGTGATACTGACATAAATCAGAGAAGCTTAAGTCAAGGACGCGAACTCGGCCGGAAGCTGTGCTGATAAAGGGAGATAGCGGAAGGAACTACGTGGGAATTCTGAGAGAGCTAAGAAAAAAAAAAAACAGTAAAGACCATCAAGCCAATATGCAAGCTGGAGATACGTGACCAGGACAGCCTCACGGAGGAAGGGGAAGTTGTCACTGCAATCAAGGTAGAAATAGGAGACATGTGTCAAGAAGTCCAAGTAATGCTCACAGACGCCAACAATTTGGAGATGAAGCAGGCTTTTGTCATACTACCCACAGAAGATGCAAATGAGATACTGAAAGCGCAGAAGATTGAGATCGGATGTATGCGGTGCCGAGTGGTCAGAAGGTCTACAGTGGACAAGACCGTAGTGACCTGTGTATTAAGTGCGGGCAGAATAGGCACAAGATGAAAAGTTGCTCGAAGCCAAGATGCTGTTTATGTGCACACGACGAGCTCAAGCAGTTGAATCACTTCCCTGGAGCTGAGAACTGCGTTACCAGTGCGGAAAAGGATCGAAGATAAAAGTTCTCTAAGCAAACTTGCATGGAAGTAGGATAGCGTATGAACTGCTGTCCCAAATAGTCATGGAGCAACAAATTGGTTTGGCTATAATCAGCGAAGATTGAGATCGGATGGAAGCGGTGCCGAGTAGTCAACAGGTCTACAGTGGACAAGACCGTATGTGAGGTCCACTGGTCTCACCCTTTTTAGCTTACGTTGCCGAGTTAGTTCATCTAATGGTAATGTATTCACACCATCGTTCGAATGCTGGGAAAGTTTGGTTTGGTATTTTCTGCTTAAATTGATTATTTCCTCATCTACTGTCGCAATTCTTAGGTCTCGATGAAGGTCCGTGTTGGTGATATACCATTGCGCTTTGGTGATGGTGCGAATAATTTTTGATTGTTGCCTCTGGATTAGCTTTATATTTGATTTTTTGGCAACTCCCCATATTTCGGCTCCATATGTCCAAATTGGTTTAATAATTGTCTTATAGATCAGGAGCTTGTTTTCAAGTGAAATGTTTGTATTTGGTTTGAGCAGCCAGTGCAGTTGTCTTACTTTCATTTTGATTTGATCACGCTTTTTTGTAAATGGTGTTTCCAGTTTAGTTTACTGTCAATATATAATCCTAAGTACTTGGCTTCTTTTTGAATGGTTACGTCGTCTCCGTCAATATTTATATGGATTGGTGTGAATCTAGTCGTAGTATTGTCTACCAGTTTGCCATGTTGGACTTACCCTTTGTCCTATTGACATACCGCTGGTATGCTTTACAGCCTTTATAGTTGGCTAGATGGTCCAACCCACAGTTTGCATTGGTGGCTTTTGCCGACGAAGACTAGAAACAGTTTTATGAACGGTGACTATCACCACACACCACGGACTGGGGAGGCTGACGACAATAGTTAGCGGCAGCGCTGTAGTATATCGCATTTTTTTCGTACTTCTTCAATAACAACTCGTTGGCCAGCAAGACTCCTGATCCGGCGCAAATCTTTAATGGTACTTGTCAAAGTCAAGTTAACAAAAAAGAGGTTCATCGGCTCTTTAGTGTTCCGGTTTAGAGGACGATAAACATGCAGGACACTGTGGCCAAGAGAAGAGTGATGTAATTCCTTCATCACTATTTTATATGGCCGATCTTAGGCGAGCTTGTAAGTGATATAATCTACCCATTTCTCATTGAACAGCCTTTGGACTCCACGTTACTCAGGTTAATGATGGTACCAGCCATTTTGAGGAGTAGCGGCGATGACGCACAGTGGTATTGGAGGGTTTTGAAAGATTTGATTGGCGCGCTTGCATGCTGGGTGCGCTCACGTTCACCGGGTTGGCATCGGGGATATCACCCTCGTCAGGTTTGAACGTTAAACAGCTCGACGACGAGCCGTCTATGCCCGCGGGATTATTCACCACATCAGGATCAGCAAAGGTGTCCGATGAAGTAGACTCAGTGTCCATACATAGACTGTCGTCATCATCGGCAAGAGGGGCAAAGCGGTTGCTCGACGGAGAGATTTCGGAGCTACTAATAGGCCAGACCGCTTTGTCACTGCAGCTGGAACAGCATCTGGAACAGCTGTACGTCTAGATCGATGACAGAACCTATGGCTTGTGTTGCTGCTGGAAGCAACAGTTATGCTCGAGGTTGTTCTCGTTAATTGATTATTGTTGTTGTTTGTGCTGAGTAAAGAAGTAGCATTTTGCTCAATAAGTTTATGAGTGTTATTGGTACCACTACATATGATAGCAGTGGTGTCGCTTCAGCTTGCGCTCATTGTTGGTTTGCCCGTATTTGTAGCACTGCAAACATTGTTATTGTTTTTTGCACCAGGATTAATAACGGCACTTTGCTCAATGATAGAGTTGTGGTTGTTATTGTTTTTCTTTTGCATAGCTGCCGGCACGAGGTCACAGCATGCACGGTAAGCTTGAGTTGTATTGTTCACGGCCAAAGCACAAAGCAGAGACTAGAAAACACAGGAAAAAGAAAATAACAGTTTTAGCAAATTTCACGCTTATCACCACCACGTGTATATTTATTTGCACTATGAATTGATTAAATTATTTAAATAATTAGAAACTGCAGATAACTGCTCCACACTGCCCTCAAATATCCACCAATTGGCTAAAGGGACTTATTAAAACTCTGAGCTAGCCTCAGAGTTTGATCCTGGGTCAAAAATATTTTTGGAGTACTCTTTCGACTAGACTCCAACGGCTAATGCAGTACAACTGCCGCCATTATCCCCTCATAATCTTGCGCCTACCACAGCGCCACTTATTTCTTTTTCGTCTCCTCAACCCCCTTCTTCTGATTCCCCTCCAACTTGTTCTACTTCTTCCCAACTTTTACCCACTTACTCTTATGTACTTTATTCTACTTCTACCCAACCGCCCCATCCTACTCCAATTCCTTTAGCTCCTTCAACCATTATGCCTTCTACTATTTCTTCATCTGTCGCTTTGAACTTTCCATCCACTACTTGCTCGTCTTCCTCGATTCCTTGTCCTACTTCTGTGATTTCAGCTTCAACTTCTCCAACTTGTTCTTCTTCTTCCCAACCTTTACCCAGTCACTCTTCTGTACTTTCTTCCATATCCACCCCATCGTCCCATCCCGCTCAAATTCCGGTAGCTCCGTCAACCACTATCCCATCTACTACTTCTTCATCTATCGCCTTTAACCTTCCCTCCACTACTTGTTCGACTTCCTCTATTCCATGTCTTACTACTATGACTTCAGCTTCAACTTCTCCAATTTGTTCCCCTTCTTCCCATCCTTTAAGCACTTATTCTTCTGTACTTTCTTCAATATCTAACCACTCAATATCACCTTGGATAAAGCGAAGGCTATCCAGAATGTATTAAAGCTCATTAATGACGCTGATATTTTGCTTGTTTTGGGTGATTTTAATCTTCCCTCTATTAATTGGATTCCTTTTAGTGACTCCAATATCGTTCTTCCTTCTGTTGGCAGCGAGTTTGTTGATTTATTGCTGGATCTCTCTCTCCAGCAAATAAACCACATTTCCAATATCAAACATCGTATGCTAGACCTAGTGTTTACTAACTTCCATGAAAATACCTCACTGTCGAGATCCTCTCCATTGTCAATTCCAGAAGATACCTATCACCCCACTCTTGAGGTGACACTAACTCTTAACCAACTTCTGTCTGCATCTGACTCAACTTCTGCTAAGCCAAGACAAGCTTTTCATTTTAAACATACTAATTTCAATCGTCTCAACTCATTGCTTGCTTCCACGGATTGGTCAATATTAAGTTCTTCTTCTGATATTGATACTGCCGTGCGGTTTTTCAACACGACTATGCTGGATTATATCAATAAATATGTGCCTAAAGTGCATGTTACCGATGATTCGAAGCGTCCGCCTTGGTTTTGTATAAATTTGGTCCGTCTAAAAATATTAGAAATCGGTTATTTAAAAAATTTAAACGCTCTTGTTCCGCAACTGATTATGCGAGTTATGCCGCGGCTCGTAGTAAATTCAACATTTTTAATCAATCTTGCTATAGTAGATATTTGTGCAAAGTAAAAGTAAATATTAAACGAGACCCCAAAAATTTTTTTAAATTCATCAAAATCAAAAACAAATCAGAGTTATTTCCAACTAGTATGGAGTTTGACGGAGTTGCAAGTAGCTCTGATGATGGGATTGCGAAACTTTTTGCTAAATTTTTCCAGGGCATCTACTCTAATAGTGCCTGTGGAAATAGTTCTCGTTACCCTTACAAAATTGATGAATTTAATCACTTCAATATGCCGTTTATTGACGGCAGTATTATTTTACGATATCTAAAATTGGTTAAACCTTCTTTTTCTCCTGGTCCGGATAATAGTCCTAGTTGTATATTAAAAAGCTGTGCTGACAACTTATATATTCCCCTTTATACCTTATTTAATTTATCCCTTATTACTTCGTCTATGCCAAGTGGTTGGAAAGAATCCTATATATTTCCCTTATTCAAAAAGGGTACTAAGTCAGATATATCGAACTACAGAGGTATTGCCAAGCTGTGTGCAATTCCTAAGTTGTTTGAGCAGATTATCACTGATCAACTACAGTTTTATATTCGCCCATTGTTGAGTATGTCTCAGCATGTTTTTGTAAAGAACCGTTCAACGGTAACCAATCTGTTGGAATTTACTTCTATTGTCAATCACAACTTTTCGGTAGGTAGCCAAACTGATGTTATCTACACCGACTTCAGTAAAGCTTTCGATACTGTATCGCATGAGTTGCTCATAACCAAACTCAAAGCTTTTAGTTTCCCTTCTCCATTGATCCGATGGCTGGCATCTTACCTTGATCATTGCTCTCAAAGGGTACCTTTTAAGTCTTCAATATCTAAGTCTTTAAAGGTAACATCAGGTGTTCCCCAAGGCAGTCATTTGGGGCCTTTGCTTTTCAACATATTTATTAATGATCTACCTACCGTCATCAAACACTCTCAGATTTTAATGTACGCAGATGATGTAAAACTATGTTTCCGCCTTAATAACCCTTCTCACGGGATTTTCCTTCAGAATGACATAGACTCTTTATCTCGTTGGTGTTCCAAAAACTATTTAATCCTCAATACCAATAAATGCAAGGTTATGTCCTTTTCTCGCGGAGCCCTTATTTCAAATTCTTATTACATTGACTCAAATACTTTAAATCGCATTTCCCAGTTTAACGACCTTGGTATTTTGATGGACTCGAAGTTGCATTTCGGTACCCACATTTCCACTTCGGTCTCTAAAGCTAGAGGTATCCTTGGCTATATTAAACGCTGGTCTAAGGAATTTGATGATCCGTATAGTACCAAAGTACTATACACTTCACTAGTAAGACCTATTCTGGAGTATGCGTCTTGTGTCTGGGATCCTCAATATCAGATGTACATTGATCGTATTGAGTCGGTGCAAAAGCAATTTCTACTTTTTGCTCTCAAAAACTTGCACCGGGATCCTAATGCTTGTCTACCATCTTATCGGTGTCGTCTCAAATTGATCAACCTCCCTAGCTTGTCTAGTCGTAGAACGGTCATTGGTGTAACTTTTATGTATAACCTAATTTATGGTAGTATTAACTCACCTATTTTACTTAGAATGATTAACTTTAGTGTACCAGCACGTCCAACTAGAAACTATTCTCCTATTACTCTTCCCTTTTGTAGAGCTTCTTATTTCCAACATGATCCATTCTATGTCTTATGCAAATCTTTTAATACCCACTTTGCGTGTGCTGCTCCTCCCACCTCTTCTTATGTTATAAGCATCCAAGCATGCTCAAAGCAAGCTAAGAGTCAGGCTTGATACAAAGCTGACGTTCGGGGCCCAAATCCATCACGCGAGATGCAGTGCTGCAGATACAATAAAATCATTCAGCAGGCTCAATGCAGACATAAACGGAGCACTTAAATCTAGACGGACATAAACAATGCTATCTTGTTGTACGGATGCGAATTTTGGGCAGATACACTAAGTGTGAAATGCAGAGCGAAATCGTTGCTGCTAGTGCTACGAACCAACGCGATGAGCATAATAAGCGCATATCGAACGGTATCTGCATCAGCAGCACTTGCCATCGATGGGGTGAAGCCTTCAAAGTAGTCTCCATTTGATTGGACAACACGCTCATATCGATGATTCCACTTCCTAAAGCAGTCTTGAAAGTCAGTTATTGGAATTGTCTTTAGTGCATTCGTCGCATTGGTTTCTTCTTGTCGTCGAATCAGTGTCCGTTAAGCAGCATTTTATATCGAGGAAATAGACAAAGGTCGCAAGGAGCTATGTCGTGACTGTATGGAGGCCGGCGAAGCTATACAACGCTTTTGATAAATACTGCTGCACAACGATTGATGCATGCGCTGGAACATTGTCGTGGTGAGAAGCCAATCACCTGTTTGCCAAAAGTGCGGTCGTTTTCGTCTGATTCCATCAAGCAATTGTTTAAAAATTTCAAAGTAGTACTCCTTGTTGGTCGTGACCTGCAGGAGCATATTCGTGATGCACGACGCCTTCATAAAAGAGAAAAACAATCAACATTGACTTGACGTTGCTTCGGCTTTGACGGGCTTTTTCGACCGACGCTCGGATGGAAAAAATAAAAATAACTTTAACCTGACCTTTGTCAACTAATAATTATAAGAGCTTCAAGTTTACAGGATTTATGTTTTTGAGCGTGGAAAAAAGTTTTGTTAAAATTTTACTCTAAAAAGATAAGAAATTTTTTATACAAATTTGAATTTGAATTTTAGTAATGGGGTTTTTATAGGTGGTATAATACGGGGCTACTGCCTATGATAAAAAACAAACTTCGTATAGATTTAAGCTATTTAGCTCAAAATCTATGTCACAGTCTACCAACACTATGTATATCGCTCTTTTTCGTCGTCCTAACAATCTCACTCGGTTACGCCGGCACGTAAATAGCCAATAAATATTTTAAAAATACAAGCGCCTTGTCAAGAATTTTCATTCATTTTTTCGTAACATATTTGGAAAAACTAAGGTGGCCATTCGGTGCCTCCTCTAAACAGAATTACAGCAAAACTTATAAATAACTGCAATATAATTTGAATATTCTCCATCATTCCACAGATTTTTCACTAACGATTTAAGTCTTGTACATAGTATCTACTTTGATAATTAAAGAAAAGAAATACCAATTGAATTTTAATTTACTGACATTGAAATTTTACATTTTGTTTACAGCTCCAAATTTTATATATATAGTCCGACTACCTTTAATTGTCCCGCATGATGTCCAATTGTTCAACCAGCCATTTGTTAATATGGTGAAGACAGTAGGCATAATGATGTACCATTTCAGGATCGCGTTCCATTGCAAGCAAGCATTGGAATTTCTATAAATATGCCTGCATGCGATCAATAGTCGCATGAATCCTATTATTATCCACAACTGAGGGACAATATTAAAAGAAACGTGATTTCTCGGTACTCGTAAATACTTACACCAACGTGGCTGTGGACGCTTTTTATAGAGTTCTGGACCGGATGTCATATTTATTCCTTGGTTATTTGTTTTTGGTAAAAAGCTTTAAGACTATAGAAATTTTGGAAAATATGAAGCTAATAATAGTTAAGTAAACACGGAAATGAAAAGTGTTGTGATTTGTGAAAGCCGAAATTCACATGTCGACATTTTTTTTAAAAGAGAAGTGATGATTTTTAAAAAGAAATTATGTGTGACATATATACCAAAGCGTCCATGATTATATCTGTGACAACAAGTCAAAGTAGATTATGTCGACATAAGTGTAAGTTGAGTTAAAACTTTATTCTTATTCGTCACTTTTCGAGGAAAGAATTTTCTAAAAATACCACATAGGAGCACAGTTATATGGTTTTACTTTATAATTTCAGTTTATGTTTAAGTGGACATATTTTATGGTAACATCTTTTATGGCTTCATAAATATTTTAAGTTAAAACCTTTAATCGAATTAAGATAAAAATCTTTCAATAAAATCAAGAAATTATGTCTAAATAAACTTACATGTCAACAGCAATTCAACGATGTTGTTTTCTCAAATCTGATCACGCTTTAATAGACAAAAATAAGAGCATAAGCTTGAAAGTTTAAGATCCTCGATATTGGAATCAATTTATAAGAACAAATGGAACGAAGGACAAATTTGTAGTTAACAAATTGCAAAAGGTGAAGTTTTGTAATTCGAGAACGCAGCAAAAGATTTATGTTTTTGGCGAAAACTGGATGACAGTGGTCTAAAATACAATTAGCGTAACATTTAGTAGCTCAGATTTACGAAGGACTATGGAAGAATTTTCTTCAAAAATTCAATAACAGAATAAGAACCATTCAAAGTGATACATCTCAAAAAAGGTCTACAAATTGCAATCAACTAAAAGATTTGAACGTTTGCTACAAATCGCCTCTTAAATGCACGGAAAAGAAAAAAGGCACCTACAATGTGCAATCGCCGCCATGGATAACTTAAAAGATTCCACTTTGATTCCAAAGGAAGATTTATTATTTAAAGAGTTTTTTACATTTACCGTGGTCACTACAAATATGTGTAAGCGGTATTGTCTCTAATGATGTTTGAAAAAGTTTTAGAAATTTCCATATTATTCAATATGGATCAGTCGATCCATTCACTTAATTTGAAGGCTCAAGACCTCATTCAAAGATCGTAAAAGTGTATAAGAAGAAGAGTTCGTTGAACAATCGATACAGTGGTCCTAGACAAGTAGAGTTGGTCTTGCAGACAATCGAAGACTCTGAGGAACTTTTTGCTTGTATGTGAGGGAGAAGCAGTTGGATATGCGAAATTCTTAACAAGTGCCATTGTAGTCAGCTTGCTAGCTAGATTAGTCCCCCGATTAGTGGGATCACTATGAAGATGTGCCTAAGTATTCACAATGAATGCTGAGTAGTATCTTGAACGTATTGGGAATGGCAAAAATATTCAAATCCGCTTAATATTCTAACATAATTCTTCAGACAAACAGGAATTAGGATTTGCAAAAGAAAAATATGAGGAATTCAGATGAAATTCTCTATGGGATTGAAAGATCGCAGCGTGTCATGTAATTCGGCGTAATTTAGGGTCTAGACAAGTACGATGGGTTTTTGAATGCGCATTTTACTAACGTTCAATGTTTTATGGCCTACTGCTGGAAAGCTTTGATGTCGGCAACAAGCAAATAAGAAAACAAGTAAATCTTTTCAGTATTTTATCTGCAGTTGTCTGCAGTTCCAAATTGATCTGACCGTCCACAGGAATCTTATTTCAGTTAATAGTATTATTACTTTGTCATGATGCTTGTAACTCAGTGAATGAGATATGAAAAAGAGACTCCATAAGGTATGTGTCAGTCGACGCAAGAAGTATATTTAGGCAAGTCTATCCATCGATCTGATCTGATCTTATTGTTCAAGAAAAGAACAATAGAATTGGGTTACAGCAAGAAGAGGAATTTCTATTCCCAACAACCCATCTTCTACTTTTCTGGTTGCCTGGCTAATTTATTTCTTGTGTAGAGTAAATATGTGGCGGCATAAAGGGAAAAATGTGTAACTTAATGGCGGATAGGGACGGGATGCCTCATACCTCTTTTTCCAATCCCCTCATATCGTCTTCTAGTGGTGACGCTGTTAACCTAGTATGGAGACCAAACAGACTTCTACAGTGTAGAGGAAGACTTTGGTGGTAGTACTGGGAACTAAAGATATGTGGTGAGATGTTCGCGAGGGGTTGGTCTTTAGGTTGACGCCCTAATACCAGTTTAAGCAACTAAACATGATACATCAACAACAGCCTCGGATTAGAAACGAATTTCGATATCGACCAAAGCAACGTTTAAAGGACTACGATCTGTAAATTTGTACCTGGAATATATTGACTATGCTGTAGACGGGAAAAATGGCAGCGATATTTGCTATGAGTTAATGAGATAACAAGTGAATATCAGTCCTAAGACTGAAGGGGAAATTCCAAAATATTTCCATTGTAAATGCATACGCACCGACCGATGAAAGTACTGACAATATTAAAGATACATTTTATGATGACCTCGAAGAGCTATTTAGCAAAATTAGTAAACATGACGTTTCCCTTTTAATGTGCGACTTTAATGCAAAGGTTGGAAAGGAGGAAAAGCAAAATCAAAAATGTTTAAAAACCATGTGGGTCCTGCCTTCTGTCAGGAAGTTCAGCACTTATGACTGTGTCAACAGCATCGGGTCGGTAAAATGTGCGTATGGGGTAATCCATGTTTCTGCCATTCAATGGTATACATGTGGCATAATGCTGGGTTGTTGTCTTGTCGCATAGCGTCCATGAGGTGCATGTAATCTTCAGCGTGTAAACGTTTCTGGTTAGTGCGTATGTATACTAAACGCTCAGCCTCTACTTTTGCATACATATCAACAATAAATTGACTAAATAATCCTCGAAATCTTTGCGGATAAATAAATTGACCACGCCGTATTTGCAGAAAATATGAATAAAATTGCAGTGCTGATATTTGTTTTGTTATAGTTTGGAGCCGTAGTAATGGGGTTAATTTGGTAGAGTCCGAAATTATATCCATCTTCTCCGCGACCATAAATGAATGGGTATTGTAGGGCGTCGTAAGCTCTGTTTGTTTCCATAATGCGCTGCAGCTGATTATCGCGAGTGCGCAATACGATAACACGCCTATAATTTTTGTAATCTGCCAAAACGACTGCAACCTCATCTGTGACAGGGGCGTTGTATCTTCCGCGATATCCTATGACATTACGTTTATCGACGTTGATCACCGATTTGTAATGATTTCCTTGCTCTTGCGGTATTGTGTCCAATGCAGCTTTAAAACTACGTACGTAAGAAATGACTTGATGCAGCATGTTTTGGAACGAACTTATGTTCGTTGTTCAGTTGTGGAAAATTTCTGTTTCTGATATTTGAAATGCGCTTTGTATAAGCGGATATTCTTCAAAAAGTGATTAGATTGTGGCTGTTCACCACTTAAAAGTGATTTCATAAAGTCTGGAGAGTCTTGAAAAATTTCCATATGAACTTTTCTATTTGAGCAGCATAATTCTCCTTTTGAGAAAGAAGCTTCAGCATAATGAATTGTAGGTAAATAGTAAAACCAGCTCTCTATTAATCCAAGGAAGACCATGTCCGGCAGCAACATATTCTTTTGGCTCATCGAAATCGTCTGATGAAATTGACATTCTATTGACATTTGTACGAATCTGACCAGCGAATTGACGTTGTTCTGGCGTTTCTTTTTGTCGTCAGAGAGTCTTGCTTCTAGATTTTTTTCACTTTGTTGAGATCTATTGAGTCTCACACGTCTAGAATTATTGCTATTTTTGAGAGATTCGACCTTTTTCTGAGAGGCATTTTAAATGATTAATTTAGTAAACTACTATAAACTATTAAACTATGTTTGTAATAAATTCGTATACTTTCCGTGTCTGTACATAAAAGATTTTAGCAAAAAAAAAAGTACTACAATCCGCAAAATATAAGTAATACAACTTTGAAAAACACTTTGATATTTTGCTTTAACTTTGCGCGCTCAACTGTTGTTTTCGTATATGCTTTTTCACCTTTTAGTTCTTGTTCGAAATATGAGGTTTTAGGCAAGGGAAGCGCGGTAGCCGTTCATATCGATGATCCTTCTTTAGTTTGGCTTTATTTACACTCAGAGGCAATTGAAATTTCGCACTCTCTCTCACAACCGCCCCACAACGGATGACGAAATACGTGAAAAAATGGCAATGTTTTCATGTAGCATACAAAATGTTTGTATTGAAATAGTCAAATAGTGAAAAGTAAAAAAAGACTAACTGAACTGTTTTGAATCCTTGATTTTTTAAAAGTTTATTTATAAAAAAAAAAGCAACAGCGAGATATGAAAAAAAATTTTCCAACTGGAGTTAAACCCTGGACACGTGCACAGCAAGCCGCAATTTAACACCCTGAGCCTGATTTAGAAAGAATACTCATTGAAGGGACATAATGTTTTCATGTTTTCAAAGTAATATAGATAACATCGCATGCAGCAATGTCGTTGTTGTTGTACGATTCTTCGTATACACAGCGACCGAGATAACGTGTATTGGGCTAACGTCCAACAACGTGACACGCCTGTTTTTGAAATTTGTTTGTGTCCTGTGCTGGCTTTTGTGAATAGTGTATTTATATCATTTTTTTGGTATAGTGCAAATTGTTTTGGAGTGTGAAGCGGTGTGTTGTTGTTGATGAGATGGGTTTCTTGTAATGCTATTATCTGTGGCTTATATTTGTTTAATAAAAGAGAGAGGCTGTGATATTTGTTTTTATATCCGTTTATGTTCCATTGTATTACTTTAAGTGTCATAGTCGTGAAAATTTTATGATATGTTTTGTTTTTATATGTTTTTATATTTTTGTTCATTGTCTCTCTCTTTGCTCCTCACCTGCACCACTCCTTAACAACACGCTTACAATCTCATAATGCAACGGGACATTATTAGCGAACGCGATTGCTGAAGGAGGAGAGCAAAGAGAGACCGATAGAGGCTTGTTATGATTATAGCTCAATGTCTTCTTCTCTGATATCATTGTCTGTATCAGAGAGAATTGAGTCATTTTGGTTTAGTGTTTTGCTTATTAGGCTTTCGAAGTCTATGTCTGTGTCCATTTTTGAATTGTTTGTTTTTGTCGTTTGTTCGTGTGTTGAGTGATTTTCTGTTTTGGAGGTGGATTGTGTTCTTTCGGTTTCATTTGTTTTTTAAGTTTGTTGTGAGTAATTCGTCATTGTGAAGGTAAATGGTTTTTCTAGAGTGTTCTTCGTATTTATTTTGTCTTTATTTGAGTGATCTGTTGGTTTTGAGTTGTTTTCTTTTGTGGATGTAGGTGGTTGTGTAGCTGTAGTTTCTGAATATGTTTTACTGGTGCTTGGTAGTAGTGGTGATTGTTGTTTGTAGAATTTTGTTTTAGCTTCATACATTGTGCATTTTTCTTTGGTTTTGATTTTTAAGATCTCTTGGGCTTCTTTGTATTTTGGGCATTCTTTGCTACTGGCAGCATGTTCACCACCGCAATTAACGCACTTTGTACTTGAGCACGGGGTTGGGTCGTGGAGTGGAAGGCCACATGGGCAAGTAGTTTTGCCCTTGCAAAATTTGGCTGTATGCCCTATGAGTTGGCAATGTTTGCATCTCATAGGGTTGGGAATGTATTCCTTAACAAGAGCGGTATGCCATGAAATTTGGATTTTTGTTGGGAGACTGAAACGGTCGAAAGTTAGCTGCACTACACCGGTCGGAGTAGCTTTGCCATTTATTTGTCGTGAATATTTATATATGTCGACTACTCCCTGTGCTTAAGCTCTTGGATTATTTCCTCGTTTGAGACTTGATTAAGGTAGGGCGCATACACAGTGCCTTTGCAGTGGTTAAGATTTTCGTGAAACTTTGTTTGGATTTTGCATATACCGAAAAGCTCTTTTGCAGTGAGGAATTTTTCGGCAACTGTTGAATTTTCTACAAAAAGTAGTAGTTTTCCATTGCGCATTTCATTAATTTTTAAAATCTTATTGCTTATTAGTTTTATAGCGCGTTCGACCGCAAAACAAGAAAACGAGGAAAGTGGTTTTTGAGGGTCTAGGGCTGCCATAATTATATATTTGGGGTTTGGTAGGTTGACAGTAGGAAGTTCTGGGAAAGCTTCCGAAAGAGGAGTTGGCTTTTTTCTTTTGCTTTTGGAGCTATCGCTAAGCAAAGCGAAGCGATTTGCCCCTAGGCTGTTGTGCCTAGAGGGCATGATGCCGCTTACTTACTTAGTTGTTGTTTTAATGTACTTTACTGTACTTGTTTACCAACGAATGAGTGAAAAAAAATAAAGAAGAAAAAGAAAAGAGAGAATAGGAACTTGAAAGTATGATAAGCTTTAAACTAAACTGCGATTGACTGATATGCCAAAACACAACCGAACGATGCAAGGTTTAGTCGACGACTGTCTCACAATTTGTCAACGTGTGTATAACCAAAACAATGAACTAATCATGATTTGGAATCGGCAGTGTGAACACCAGGATGCGATTCAGTGATTCAGGTGCACTGTAAACGCGGCATTAGTAGCCTTTTTTTTCAATAAACATGATATAAATACAGACTGCTGTTTCTAATTGTGGTATCATTTCATGCCTAGAAAAGAAAGTAGATATCCATCCCATTCTTCCGCTTTGCTTTGGTAGAATTATTGTTCCACCCCAGCAAAATCTATATACATATATGTGCTACGTACATATGTACTTAACCATTGAAGCGTGCTGCTGACACTCATTCGTTTTTGCTACGAAGCAACCAAAAGCCGCTTTGAGTGTAACCATGCAGATCTATGGTGCAATGTACATTAAATATTTGTGTACGTACAAGGTACATATGTACGTCGTACACGCATGCACACATGTGACTAAAAGCCAAACAAAAAATTGACGTTTCAACCGCATAAACAAAGTTGAAAGCTGGTCAACTGTCTCCTGCAAGATGCAAGAAGGTTTAGTTGGAGTATGTTTCATATGATTGCGTCCATTCAACTTTGACAACCACATTCATTGCCCTATTGTGTCAAAATATTTACGTACGTTCATACGTTTTAAGCGGTTCTCAACGGAAAAGTCCACAACATGCTTTCTTGGTGCGGTAGCTCATGCATTTTGTAAACAAAAAACAGCTATTTCACAATTGAATTTTGAATTTAAACTGTGATTTAGCTTTGATACGTTCTCGGTCACTTGAGTTAGGTTTGGGTTGTTGAGAATGTTTTCATATGCGTCAGTTGCACTTCTTGTGGTTTCGGTTGCCTTGGTGTATGAAAAAAAAAACTGAAAAGAACTGTGATTTTATAATAAAAATGGATTTGGAAATAGAGGATTTAATTAATTTTGTTGGATGTGTGGTGTGTGTGCATGATCAAAACATACAAAAAAAGAAAGGCGCTTTTGCCTGAGAAGACACCGGATCAGACAAAACGTTTTTGATTCATAAGGCAAGAAAACGTTTTAATTCCAACACACATCAAGCGAAGCATAACGTAACAAAACAAAACGTTTCGTTTTCTTGTTTCTTTTGGTGTGCATTGAGGTAAAACAAAACAGTTTTGCCACTTGCTTTTTAGTGCAATAATTACAATAGCTGCCTGAGCTTTGCATAATATGATTTGGGAACGCGAAGCTGTGGAAGAAATACAAGGAGAAACGAGTGTAAGTACTGGCCATCAAATGCTGCATACGCAATATACGCAATTATTTTGTTTCGTATTTTAACTACGCTACTCGCTCGGTTCCTTGGCAATGGAAGTATGCAAAATAATTTTTTTATGTGCTTCTTAGACATACATACATACATATATATGTAGTCATTTATAATAAAGAAAATACAATAAACTTAACTTGACAATTCATTTCGCTTGCTATTTTTAACCACAGTTAATCTATTCTTTAATTTATTGGCATGATCTTTATTCTTTTAATTATATTTCGCATCAATTCCGCATCAATGTCCATTTCGACGAAAATTTCACGTAGAATGAAAAGAACGCGAAGAGAAAGAGGAGAAGAAAAAAGCAGAAAAACTAAAGAGCCAAATATACGCTTCAAAGTTTTTATCAAATCGTTGTTGTTGTAATTTGATGCGTAGCCCACTTACTCAACAAACTGCGTATGTCAAATTCCAATTTTATTTATTTATTATTATTTTATTTATCTTATCGGCACAAATTATCCGCACACTTTCGTTCGCAGCTTCAAATTTGACGAGAATGAGAAAAAGGTGCAACAGATACTGCAAATGGTTTGATCATTTGACGAAATATTACAAAATTTTGATTTGTATCAAACGTTTGTTCAAATGCAAAAACAGCCGCACAGACACGTCAAATTGACTAAATTTCCCCTTTTTAAGGCACATTTATTTCAATATTTGAAGCGTATATTTGGTCCTTAACGGAATCAAAATTTTGTTTTTGAAAAACAACTGGCCGACTATCGACACCGAATCATGTTTTTCAGTTTTGCTTTGTTTTTTTGTTTTGATGCATGCGGTGTTTGTTGCTCAAAAGAGACAACACAATTATGAGCAACAACGCCGGTTTGAAAACGTTTTGTTTGTATTTTGGACAACCACTTCCAAAACACCTCGAAACAATAAAATATAGATTAGAAAACTACAAAACATGCTTTAACAAACTCAACTAAAAAGTACAAAATAATGTTTACTTAAAAAAAATTATATTATTGTAAAAAAGCGTGAAGTGCTTTTTACTATTTTTATAATAACTCTACTTTTATCAATTGATACTTATGAAATATGTATGTATAACAATTGATATCATGAACCCGACGCTGTTTTACAATGAAATATTTTTTTTAAAATTAAACATTATGTGTTACCTTTTGAGTTTGCTAAAGCATCTTTTTAAGTTTTTTAAACTATATTTTATTTGTTCCCACGATTAATTCACACCTAAACGATCAACCGACGCCAAAATGCGATTTTTTTTTTCGTTTGCAAAAGTAACGTTAAGTTTTTAGATTTCTAAATTAGTAGTGAAAACCACGCGATCTCAAGTGTATTTCATATGCCAACTAAACTACTAAACGTCGCGTACATTTCTATATATTTCCTTCAATTGCATGCACTTATACACCACAATTTTATAATTTGGAAAAATAATTATTTAGATTTAGTTATCTTGAAAAAACGTCCGCCCAACTTAAACTTGGTCGCACTGGCTAACCCTATGTGCATGTCCAGTGCGAGCGAAGAGGTATAATGTGGCCGCCGACATTCAGCTGTGTTCTTTCTTGCAGAGTTGCTATGTGGTATAATTATTTGGCTTTATTTTCATTTTTTCAATTGTTTTGTGAATTCTACATTGAAAAACCATTGTAAACGTTATTAAAAATCAAGAGAGGCCTTTTACATTTATGTTTTATGTTAAGCGATATCATTTTAAAAATAACTTATTCTGATGGTTAAAGGCCTGTGTCCACGGCCAATTTGTTCGTCGAATTTGTTCGCTTCGACAAAATATTCGACTGTGCATGTCGTGTTCGACGAACAATTCAGTGTATTGATTCTACATTGACCAGTATGAAATATTGAAAAATTGGCTCATACACTTTAAAACTTTAACGGTTGAATCTAAGAAATACTACGTAGATTCATTAAATTTAAAAGCTGGAGGTCCTATTAAGAGTAATGCACTCTAATATCATTAAATGAGAGAAAAAAGTGTTTGCAATAACTTTCACTTAGTTAGACACAACACAGAAAATAGTGGCCAAGCTGAAAGATCTATCTATTCAAATGTCTATTTTGTATGAATGATAATTTATTTCTACTGTTGTTGTTGTAGAGGATTGCGACGTCCAGCCAGAGGAAATTTGATGGTATTCCAGTGGAAGCACTGAAACCGAGGATTGTTGATCCATTATCAATTTCATCATAGAGCATATAGTCGAATAAGCGTTTAAAATGATTCGGTTTTCCCACACTATTGATTTTTACGTCTGCGACAGCCTAAAAGTATAACCCTCGCTTTAAACACTGATTCAAAAATAATGGAAAGAGCGAGACGACATAATAAACTGAGCTATAATTCTAAATAAAATTTCCACCTCTCTCAATCGGTCTTCAGTTGTCGGCTTGGATTGTTATAAGGCTTAGCTATTTCCGTATATTCGAACAATCGTTCAAGTGCGCTTTGTGAAGTAAAGGTAATAAGAACCGAAATGAGCAATCAACATGGTGGCAGGAATCGTGGCCGTGGTCGTGGTCGTGGACGAGCTACGGTTTTGTTAGATAGTCGACCAACCGGATCGCATTTGGTAAGCCTTTGAATTTTTTTCCCACCATTTATTTTTGTCTCCTTGTTTTCGCTATTTATTCGCAAACTAAATTGTGTTTGCAAACCTAAGACGCAATTTTAGCCATTTCTCGTTGCTTAAGAGTTAGCAATTTTTTTTTGAATGGGACCCTTAGAGGAATTTACTCTTCTTTATAAAATCATTTTTTGGATGCCGATTATTTATTTTATTTTATTATTTATTCCAAGTTTTTATTTTGTTGTTGAATTTCTCGTGTCGAAATTAATTTTATGTCAATGTTTAATGTCGCAGTTTTGTTTATTTATGACACTTAAATTTGCTGGGAAACAATTTTTATGGCATTCTCATCCTTTACCAGATTTGCCAAATTTGTATGTTTTATATAAAAAAGGCATAGAACACATACACGCATTTAAAAAAAAAGGAGACGCCTAAATATGCGTCGTCAGCTCAACTTCACAATACACACACAATCCCACAGTTGGTTGCAGAGAGAACTTATTCGCAGTAGCGCAGCTGGTTTGATATCGTTTTCACATGGGACACTTGCAGTTGCTTGCTGTTTTTTCTGTTTGCCTGGTAGTCAAGGTAGAATTAGCTGTTAGTTCTAATATTTCAACCACGTGAAAAGAAAACAAAATTTTGACGCTACAATTTAACGGTAAACAAAACAAGGAATAGCAAAAGACGAAATATATGATGACTTCATCAGAAGAAGTAAAAGGCAAAAATTTATACTAGTTTCGAATGATTTTTGTGTTATACAAAATTTACAGGGTGAACAATTATCGTCATCTAATGTCTCTAGTGGTGTAAGTCAACCACGTGTGCCCTGTGATCAGCCTAAGCCAACTGCTGCTCAACTAGTTAAATCTGGCATCTCTAGTGGTAATGGCGGCGTTTGGAGCCAAACCAAAGGTGTAGATCGGAAACAAGCCAGTGGAGTGCGTGCTGAAACTAGTACTGGACGTCATATTCCAGAAACTGCTCAGCGAAGTGGGTCTGCTACAAGTAGCGATGTCGGCAGCCGTGGCTGCGACTTTGACGGAGCACGTCGTGGTGACGGGCGCAATGTATCATATGGTGGTGCTGAAGGCGTCAGTGGTGTTGCAGCCGGCGAAAGTCGCGGTTCTATACGCGGTAACCGATTCATTGCGGATGTCGTCCATTCGCGACCAATTGATTTAATCAAGAAAAGCGGTGAATCTGGGAAGCGAATTACCGTGCAAGCCAATTACTTTCGCGTGCTGAAGAAACCCGAATGGACCATCTATCAATACCGCGTTGATTTCTCTCCCGATGTGGATAATGTCCGGGCACGTCGTGGTTATCTGTATGAACATAAAAAGGTGTTGGGTGGCTACATTTTCGATGGTACCGTACTCTTTAGTGCCAAGCAATTCATACAGACGAGCGGAAAGGATGGAATTCTTGAGTTAAAGACAAAGATTCGTACGGATGAAGTTATCAATATTCGAATTAAGTACGTGAAGTGGGTTGATCCCGCTGATAGCCCACAATTCCAGGTTCTTAATCTGATACTGCGCCGCGCCATGGAGAGTCTGAAACTCCAATTGGTGTCGCGTAATTTCTTCGATCCAGTCGCCAAGGTAGGTAATAGATACAAACAGTGATGGAAACCAACTATTCTATTCCTTTTGTTTTCTTATATATAGATCACTCTGGATAATTTCCCCATAGAACTCTGGCCAGGATACCAGACCTCGATTAGGCAACACGAGTATGATATACTTCTTTGCACTGAGATAACGCATAAGGTAATGCGCACTGAGAGTTTGTACGACATACTTTGTGATTGCCAGAAGGACTCTAAGGATAGTGCAGGCGAATTTATGCGCAAGGTTACTGGTAAGTAACAGTTGAGAGGGGTATAACTATGTAGGAAAATGAATAGATAAAACATATGAATAGGTAACATATTCAAGCCCTTCAAGTTGATGTATGTAGTAAAAGTAGTTTATATGTCAGACATTCTGGCAAGACGGTTATCATGTCGTATATCAGGGTTGGCTTGTTTTGGCTGAAGTATAACTCATTTGATTGGTTTCATGAAGTAATCGGTTGACTTTTCAGGCATGATTGTGTTAACCGATTATAACAACAAGACTTATCGAGTAGATGATGTGGACTTTAATTTGAATCCATTATCTACATTCAGCACGAAGGAGGGTGAGATTTCTTATGTGGAATACTACAGGAAGGTAAATGAAAGGAAAAATAGTTTCAATGTGTTAATTTCTGATCCTTATAAATTCACAGCGCTACAATATATACATTAAGAACAAAAAGCAGCCGCTTTTAATTTCCCTGCCAACGGAGAGGAACATACGTGGCGGTATGGACCAATTGATTATGCTTATACCGGAGTTATCGCGTGCCACTGGCATGACCGATGAAATGCGTTCGAACTTTAAGTAAGTGTCATTGGATGAACTTGAATCTGTTGAATTTTTTCCTCTACTAATGGACTGACTTCGGTTACTCCTATACTTATCAAAGATTGATGAAGGCTATGAGCGAACACACACGTCTCACTCCGAGTCGTCGCATTGAGCGTTTGCGCATATTCAATCAACGTCTACAGTCGTCGAGTCAGTCGGTTGAATTACTCAATTCATGGAGCATGCAGTTGGACACTAATCTTGTAGAAATACCGGCTCGTCTATTGCCTCCCGAAAAAATTATATTTGGCAAGCAGTATCATTATACGTGCGATAACCGCGCCGACTGGACCACGCAATTCCGCGATAAGTCCATGTTCAGTCACAATGATATAAAGCGTTGGTACGTAATAACACCGAATCGTTATACACGCGATGTGCAGAAATTTGTAAATTTGGTTATTAAATCTGCCAAGAACATGAGTATGCGTATTGCAGAACCAAGATAGTAAGTTGACTAAGTGATGACGGTTTGATGGTGTTAGTATCATTTGATTTTTCATTTTAGTCATGAAATACCTGACGATCGTAATGGAACATTTGCTCAGGCCATCGAGGATACCGTCTCACATGATCCACAAATTCTTATGTTGGTGATTCAGGCACCAAATGAAGAG